>JBBJLS010071669.1:0-10927 GCA_037577275.1 Bryconaethiops microstoma
TCTCTCTCTCACACACACACACACACACACACACACACACACACACACACACACACACACACACACACACACACCTTGGACTTGTACCAATCCTCAGCCTCAGCAATGTTTTTGGCAGCGATGGCCTCGTACTGAGTGCGGATGTCCCTCAGAGCTCCTGTCAGGTCTGGCTTGGACAGATCCATCTGGATCTGCACCTGGGTCTCCTGCATCTGGGCCTGCAGCTCACGGATCTCCTAAACACACAAAGGAAGAAAGATGGATGTGCACACATGTGTTTGTCTGTTAGTGTTCTGATGAAGTTGCCTGATACAATGTCTTACACGTACAAACATGCGTGTGTACATATGGCCCATTAAATGCAACAGGTCATATATTTTAGAGCAGTGGTGTAATCTACAGTAACAGATGCAACCCTATAATTAAGCACTGCGAAATACACACTTAAAAAAAATATTACAGTGTGTGTGTGTGTGTTTGTGTGTGTGTGTGTGTGTGTGTGTGTGTGTGTGTGTGTGTGTGAGATGTGTGATATGCGGTGCCATACTTTTAGCTACAGCCCCCCGCAGTAATACATATTTATTTTTGCGAAAAATGGGAAGTTTTCCTGAGTGCACATTTTGTGAAAACGACTGGGATAGCAACACTATACTCAATGGGAAAGCCGGTAAATTTAAATTGCCCCACCTTCCCATGTGAAACTAATCCTGTCTGACATCCATTTTATCGTAACTACAGTAGCCTTGTAGCTGCAGTGCAAAACATAAGAAGTAAACTTCAGACACCAAACATGAGGCAGGTGGGCGACTGTGTTGATTTGTAAGTGAATTACTCATTTAAAAGAAGTACTTTACAAAGACAGGGAGACAAATGAGTCTTTGTCTGTGAGTGCGTAGGCTGATATTACCTCTTCGTGGATCTTCTTGAGGAATGCAATCTCCTCTTGCAGAGTTTCTATGCGTCTTTCCAGGTCCAGACGGGCCAGCGTGGCAGCATCCACATCCTGTTTTAGGAAGAGATTTCAGTGTTAGATTCACTAATGAGATCATCATATCTCATCATTTTGATCTTATACTGGGGCAAATCATGATGGTAATAAGATCCTAAAGAAAACAATGGTGTACCAGCACAGCACAGAAATCAAAGTGTTCTTTCTTAAGTAAAGCTTTTAAAAGTGATGTTCCACTGTGAGTGTATGAAATCAGTACATACAGCTCTGAACGCTGCCAGGTTGTTCTCAGCTTCCTCTCTCTGTGCGATCTCCTCTTGAAGCCTGCCATGAAAGACGGTGCACAGATATGGAGCTGATATTTATGAAGGCTGCTTCTTTCCTCTCCTTTTATAGAGGCAAGCAAACTCTCATTTGTTCTCTGTCTTTTTCTCACTCTCACTCTCACACACACGCTACCACATTTGCCAGTGAGTAGCGTAGGCCAAAGACGTCTTGAAACGGCTTCCTGAATTGGAAGAAAAGCTAAGGAAATGTAAACCGTGTGTGTGTGTGTGTGTGTCAGTCACTTCCTTTGTACACAAGCCTCTTCAAGCCATTACACAGCTTCACTGTCGAGTGTTTTCTAATGATAAAGTCTTTTTTGTAATTAGAATTGTCATGTTGTGACTTTGTGAATTGTAAAATTAAACCGCATTCTATAACCTGTTGAGAAACACAGTATTAGGTCTCTAAGATGAGATTGTAGGTAGAGGTGTAAAGATACAGGCTAAAGTCTGTTCAAGATTCACGATTAATTCATATAATGCTCATTCCCCTAAATGCATATTGTGACATTTTTGTGTCAGGATTTCATGAAATTTCTATGCCTTGTTGCGCCTTGAGAGGTGAAACGTGGTTAATAGTTTTAGGACACATGATATTAGAATTGTAATTTGCTTGAAAACAGTCTGTGCTTCATTAATATTTTTAACAATTCAGCATTCCTCTACATCAGACTGATATTAGAAGATGCAAATTTTACTTTGGAAGAGCAGTTGAGGCGACTTACTTGCATTCTGTTCATTTTATTTCACTCTATATCTATATAGTATGTGTAGGAGTTCATAGTGTCTGCTAGCTGCAATTTTGGAATTTTATGAATGTTTATGTATCAGTATCAGCAGATGTGCACATGAAAATGACTGGATATCAGCATCAGGCCACAATCCCCACACGCTCATCCACATGTTAAGCATGTTAGGTCAAACTATTTTAAGTGACTGCAAACCTAAATGTTTAATGATGGGCTTATTCACTGAAGTGCTAGGTGTCTTTTTTTTTTTAATTCGTTTTAGCTGATTTTCTGCCTAATGTAGTCCTGACAAATGCTGCCTGTTAGCTAGGACTATCATATGCTGAAGGCTAGATAATGTTTTTTCGCCCTGTAAAGCTAGCAGCCTTGTCTTTTCATAAATGTCCGGCTCAGCACTAATTGAGTGTGATAAATGAAGAAGCGCTTACTGCCAATTCTGCTATGTTAACAGACATCCATGTCGGCTGGCATCATGCTGACTGATGTTGAGAGGGTAGGGCCTTCCTATCCACCCAGAGATAGCAAAGCCAATCATGCTCTTTTTGGATTGGGCTGATGGTTGTGGCATTGCTGGGGATCATACTCACAATCTCCTGATATTAGCGTCGACACGTAGACGGTTGCACCACTCGGAAGATGCTAGAAGCCTTTATAGTAAGAATTCATATCAGAACGCAGCTCTATTGCATAAATGACTAAAGCTTAAATGAACAATATTAGCTATAATTAGTGGGACTTGCGACAAATGCAAGACACCTGTGCTGAGCAGTCCTTCATTGTGTTTCTAACCTAAGCAATGAAAGCTGATCCCTTTCACATGCTCAGTACTCTACCATTCCCTCTCTCGCATCACAACTGTGGGAGATGTCCTGGCACTAAACATTTACCCTGCACTGAGCTCAGGGCCATGTCTAAATATAGCATAGGCTTTATCCACTGGACTGTGAATATAAACACATGATGACACATGTATCACACACATACAAAATCACACATAACATCTAAGGGCATTGCGTCGTGTAACAGACAGCTGCACGAAAATAACACTGGACTCTGATAGCCTTGTGACTAATGACATCCCTGACATTCCTGTTCTCCTAGAATGAACTTCAGTGCATTTTCTCTCAGTGCCTTAACAGTAGACGCTTGCGGCATTGCTCTCGCGAACACTGCCGTGGTGTTGTGGTCTGTGCTTCTGTATGTGCTAGGAGCGGGGAGTATACATGTTTTTGTATGTGTGTCGCTAGGGGCAATATGGTCTGACCACAATGACTCTGAATATCTGTTGATAAGGACTGTTATGTAACACACTGTAAGTCTCCCGTAGAACAGAAACGTTTAATGTAACTAAATAACACTATATAACTGCATATATTCAGTGTCATTATAGTATACAATATATACTTTTAGCTGTGAAAATAAGGGATCTGTAACATTACATTATTTCATCGATGTGATAAATTACAGCACATTCCATTTGTCTGAGTATATCATGGATATTGTCATATTCCAATTTCTCGTTTTATGCCTCGGAAATAAAGAGGATGTTTTAAGACCGATCTGTGTAAATGATCTCTGTTCCTTACAAACACTCCAGTATGAATGGGCGGTGTTAAACTGTTGTAGGCTGAAATGGTGGAATTTCAAAGCTAAGCTTCTATATATGGACTGTGTAAACTGGAGAGTGGACAGTAAGTTTTGAAATGTGAACAATATACAATGCAATACATATTGTCATACTTTCTGCAATAGAACTCCTATTGTGTTCATCAAAAATACTGCACATATATGCATTGTAAATTGTACTGATGCCTACAAGCGCACCCAATGGTGCACAATACATATTCTGGCACTTTGCATGTCTTAGTCTCCTGATATGAAGTGCAATTATTGTACAGTTTATCAAATATTGTCATGCTCCCAGCCCTTCCTTGACCTCTAGACCTCCCCCCTTCACCTCAGCTTAAGCTTCTGCAGGTCATCTGCCAGGTTGTCGCGTTCCACCTCCACACGGGACCTCTGGTTGGTGACAACCTCCACCTGCCGCCTTAGCTCTCTCATCTCCTCCTCATAGAGGTCGGCGATGCGAGTTGGCTCGCGGCCTCTCAGCCGGTCCACCTCCACCACGAGGGCCTGGTTCTGTTGCTCCAGGAAGCGCACCTTCTCGATATAGCTGGCAAAGCGGTCATTTAGGTGCTGGAGCTCAGCCTTCTCATTGGTGCGCATCGACAGGAACTCCTGGTTGAGTGCGTCAGCCAGGTTGAAGTCCAGCGTCTCGCCTAGGCCAGATGCGTATGAACGGGATATGCCTGCTGTCAAGCTAGGAAGGCTGTAGGAGGAGGTACGGTAGCTAGAGTATCCTGGAGAGCTTGAGGATGTCTTGGCGACCTCATAAACCCGGGAGCTGACATGGGAGCCCCCTGAGCCACCCACTGAGGCCCGGCTGAACATGGCCCTGGACATGGGAGGGGTCACAAAACCCGGACCGCCGAAGGTGCGGCGGTACGAGGAAGACTGGGAGGAGGCGTAAGAGGAGCGGCTCATTTTAGGAGATGGTCACACTCCCCAGAGGAGAAAGACAGGAGTGAGGGCAGAACAAGTTCAGCTTAGGCTATTTGTAGCAGGCAAAGCTTCACAGATCCCCTCCCTACAGGCACAAAGACAAACCCGCCCCAACTCCTCCCACCAGTCTCTCATCCCTCAGTTTCTATACTGTTCTTTTTTTAAAAACTGCTTCCTTTCACCAGTCACTGCCATCTCTTCCTCTTTCCATTTTCATCACCACCATCATAATAATATAATCATATTATCATCACCACCACCATCATAAGTTTAGTCCCCAGGAGCCTAGACTTTTCAGTTTTTAATCTTAAGACTTTTGATTCCCTAAGGAGCCTTCCTGGAGATGGTTCTCTGAAGAAACATATTTGTGAATAAAGTGTGAGTATGAAGAATATTGTTACAGTTTAAAGAACCTATTGTGAAGATTAAATGTGTGCTAGTACCTAGTAGGGCAACTATCAAACTGCTGGAGCACTCCTGCTATATACTCCTGGCTTGAGCGTGATTTTTAAACAAAAAACTTAACTAGTACAGAACCCTTGAATGATTTTGTGGTTCTTTTTAACTTCTTAAAAGTTCTTCACACTCCTCATCTCGATTCCCCCTAACCATTCTTTTTAGGGAAACCAAAAGTGAATGTTATTACACCAAAGAACCTTTTCGGGACCTTTATTTTTCAAACATGCTGTGACTTATTCGTCAACTACTATAAATCTCATTTGTACATTATATAGTCGGGACAGTAAGGAACTGGAATATGGGACAAATGTGGGTTCTCTACGAATTCATTTGTCACATCAACAGCATGTATAACTGCCACACTCTGACAACCTTTACATTCATATTCTCTCTCTCTCTCTCTCTCTCTCTCTCTCTCTCTCTCTCTATCTCTATCTCTCCCCCCCCCTCTCCTCCCCCTACCCGGTTAGGAATGCAGCCAGTTGATTGTGTGGAAGTGAGAGAGGGGCGATGAGTTTGTTTCACTTATCAGCCTGCCAATGTTCAATAACTGCTTAAGGGACTCACTCAAAAACTTTCCACAGTCATTAAACAGGATACTGATAATCAAAACAAGAAACTGGATTAGAAACAAACTTATTTATGTCTGCTTTTTTCCTGCTCATTTCACCCTCGGGCTTTATTCCTATTCCCTTAAAAGGATAGTGCACCCTGTTAAAGCATCAGAAATTATGCTCACAAATGACTTCAATTCATCATTGGTATTTTAAAAAAGTGAGAACATCAGGGACAACAAGATGCCATTCTGATGTCCTAACATCACAAACTGCGAGATGCACCGATTACGTCTTAGGCCTTTTTTTTCCGTGTGTCGTTGGGCTTGTCGTATAGCCTTGGCGCTACTGAATAGATAACTCGAGACTAATGCTGAGGTCTCTTCGACCTGCCTTAAAAAGGAAAGGCATGAGCCAGTAAAGAGGTGCAGTGCGTCTGCTTACCATCTTCGAGAAGAGTCCCACTCTTCAGCTTGTGGCTGTTGTAAACAGAGTGCTGCTAATGATGTCATTTGTCATGACGCAGCTATGGATGATGACCTCACCTGAGGGAGAGCAAGGAAAAGAGCAAAGGGTATGTTGGAGGTCAAGTAAGGGTGAGGTTGCAAAAGTATAACATCAAGAGAATGAATGTTATGTACTGATATTTCGTTTTCAGGTTGCGATCAAGCTCGAGCAGACGAAATGAATAAGATGATTTGCTGTGCAACACTGGCAAGAATAAACTCATTAACCCACAGAGACCTTCTCACAACAAATGGTTAAAACTTTGATTCTTAAAGTGGGGTCTCAAACACATAGCTAGAGGGTCTCAGATTTTTTAAAAATTTATTATTTTAATGATATAATAAACTCTATAAAGCCTATTGTGACCATTTGGCAATAGCAAAAATCATACAACTAGTATGTGTTTGAGGATTTAGACAGTGGGGGTCCTTTGCTGAAGGAAGGCTGAGAACCATCGGTTTAAAGTATTCTGCTTATGGTAGCTCATTTGAAATTCCATGGAAACTACATATCCCAGAAGTCTGCAGTCTAACCTGTATCACAGCATAATCTGTATTGAAAAAATGTGATATTCTAAATTTAACAGTAAAGTTAAATGACATGACATCCTTTTGACATCCTTGTGTGTTTTGGAGAAAAGTCGTTCAAGGAAATATTTGTTTTTTCATAAAAGAATTCCAACAAATTAAAGATGTACATTCACAAATTCAAGGAATTTTTAATGAATGTTCCAAAAATGCAGCCTGCTGCAATTTGTACTGCATTTTAGTATCATTCACATTATGGCTAATTTACCTCAATATAGCAAGTGGGTCTAACTCCAGGCTGGCTGAGCCGTTGGCCCGCACATTTTCAACAATACCCCAACCCCAAAGAGTTTTGTAAGCATGATCAGGTGTTTTGGGGCAGGGAATACACAACATTTATGCCCAAGTATAGGTTGTTATTGCATTTTTGGTTTTATGGTTGCTGATGGAAGACAGAAAGGACAGATAAGTTAAATAAGAACAGATAAATATTTGGTAAAGCGGCCCCATGTAGTCATGCATGAACACACCACAGCACAGTGTGAACATTGTGCAGTTCTTTCTCTGCATTTTAACCCATTCACCAAGTGAAGCAGTGGGCAGTCAGCGACGTAGCGTCAGAGGAGCAGTGTGTGGGGATGGTACCTTGCTCAAGGGTACTTCAGTGATGCCACCAGCCGACCTGGGATTGAAACCCACGGCCTTCTGATCGTAGGGGCAACTCCCTAACCACTAGGCCACCAGATGCCCTGAAACAAACATCTTGGGGGACAAAAACAAGTTAGTATTTTTATGATACATCCAGTTGTTTAGTACTGATGCCCACCCCCTCCCCTCCAAAAGAAAACCACACAAATAAAAAGCAAATAATGGCATGAATGATCATGATAATCACAACATACCGACATATTACCAATCTCAAGCGCTGTGTTAACGCATTGGGACAGACCAGCTGCGGACCAGCTGCGGAGCATAATTCAAACCACAGATGTGTTTTTTAATGCTACTGGTATTAATGATCAAATAAGGGAGATTTGATACCTGTAGTCTAATTTTAGGCTTCTGGGTTTAACACTTTGGAATTCTGGCATTTACAAAAGCTTCTCTGGAAATCTTCAAACAGAGAGAGTGACCTGAGGTGACAGAGGATGTAAACTCTCTCTCTCTCTCTCTCTCTCTCTCTCTGTCTCTCTCTGTCTCTCTCCTTTTAGCTCTATATAAGGTAGAGCAAATGTCTGATGTTTCATGTCTCATGTTCGAGAAGGTCTGTGTGAGAAATGAGGTGACGTGGACAAAAGATTCTTACTAAATTCATTCACTGAAATATACTTTCCCCATATTACAACCTTTATTTCCCATTTATTAACATCCTGAAGTTAGATCTTTATATGTGAATATAACAATCACTTTCGATCAAGTGGATTTACATGGTCAAAGAATTAATGCTGACATTAATGTACAAACACAGAAAAGCTAGCAAAAAAATAACAGATACATGATACAGCCTAGGACCTGTCTGATATAGGTTTGTCTGTGATTTTTAAGAGCCAAACATTGTAATAAGCAAACAACTAAAATAATTTTGGATAGTCAAAAAATATCCCCTATAGTAAAAAGGGAATTCTAACTTTTTTCATATTTAACTGTTGACTGTACACAGTCTTTTAGAGTGTTTTGCTATGAGATGTTGCATTTTAGACGAATTTAATGGTTCTGAGATTGATCTTAGACGCATTAAACTCTTCAGACGTCTGCTCCCGTTCACTGCCACTGTGAACAGTTCTCACTTGAATTCCCCTAAAAACAACGCATAAGGAACTATCTCGTTTTTAAATATCAGAGACTTACAATATCTTAATATAATACAAATATTATAGCAGTGAGGGTGGACAGTTCTTAATTCTGTTGTTTATTTTAATTAGTTCGTATTTGTCACATTTAATGGATTGTTAATGCATGTATTTGTTATTTAATGATGAGTGTTTTTTGTGTTTAAATGTACCAGTTCAGCCTCTGTTGATGTATTATGGGAGCAGGTGATGCATGTCAATATTCATTTTACTATAGTTACAATACTTAATATTTAATATGAAGTCAGTAAATAGTGCTGAACTGATTGGAGTTTTGTGTTTTTATGTATGTTCTCACCTTTAAAACTGAAGCATGTCACACTGAGCCTCAGCAATGATAACAAAACACAGCAGACAGTGATAACGGCTGCTCCATGTACAGCAGGCAGGTGTCCACACGAATCTCCCAGACAACCAGGGAGGGTATTCGTATTCCAGGAAGCAGTGTTAATTAAAGTCTGACCTTTTGCTATCTGATAACAGTATTCATGAGAAAGCAATTTCACTTCCACTGAGAGACAAAAATCGAAATGTCTTTAGGCCCAAAGCAATGTGGAAAAAGAGACTCTACAAAATGTGGTACATTTTTGACAAAAAACTTGGCATGTTCTTTATTTACGTAAGTACTACAGTTTGCTTTTGATGAATCTGTGCATTAAGAAGTTCAAACCAGTTTACAGTGGACTTCTCTCTTTGTTTGCTAATATCTAGATTTGTTCCTCTATTTCATCACAAATTGTCAATTTGAAAAAAAAGAAGGAAGCGGAAAAAGGGTCATAAATGTAAGGTGAGGTCTTTAATTGCATCAATGCAGTCAAGGACCTCTAATACATTACTTAAGTAAAAAATATAACATTTGCAAAGAATTTATCCAACATGTAGCATATAGTCGTTAAATGACTTGTCAGACTTGGGACAGGAAATAGACATAAAAACATGTGTTTGCTTAAAAAACAGATTTCAAAACATTAAAAGATAAGTATTTTTGAGAAAATTGAATGAAATCCATCCATTTAGTTTTGAATCTTAAGTTTAATCCTGTTTGCCACAATTCTGAGGTACTGCTGTTCTCACATCCTGTTTTCTAGAGGCAGTATTCTCATTTCCTCTTTTTGCCAGGTTGCAGGACTCCTGACTGAAAGCTAGCTTGTTTTGTCCAGCTGCAGAATTCCCAGTGAATAATCGTACATGGAACTGCATGTTATGCACAATTCTCTTATTGTTAGTGGTAAAGATGTGTATTGTAGTCTCTTATGATCTCAGTGCCATTAAACGGCAAAGAGATTTGAGGGTGTACAGCTCATGTTTCTAAATATTGTACTGGAACCAGGCAACGGTACGAACACAGACATTAACATCCTACTATGAGTGCACTTGCTTAATATTGTGCCTCATGGACGCTTCTTATAACAATGTTAGCCATCCATGTAAAGAAACATAAGCAGGCTTTCTCTATGGTTGGAGAATGAGTGATTGCTAACATGATATCTTTTCTGAGCACTCAGCTCTTAAGACCCACTAAGGGTAAAATCCCAGAATCACCTCTGGACCGGATGTAGAGGTCCATTGTTGACATAAAGTCCCCTTCAATATTGGCCAAATAATTAAGTTATTTCTTCAGAGAAAGACTTCAGACAGAATAATTGGCTGCACACTGGGTACTGTAGCATGATAAAGTACTATATAGTGTCTAAAAATGTAAATAGCAAAAACTACTTAACCCTAGGTAGCAAGCAAGTTAGCAAAAAGGCTATATATATTTCAAATATAGCTTTTAAAATGTAGTTGAAATTGTTTATAGTCTAAACAACCACTGCTGGTTGTAATCTATATTGAATTTTACAGACCTTTTTTGACCCACACACTGTCCATCATTTCAGTGGAAAATATCTGAGGCCAACGGTATATAATAATGATCATCTGACCACCGAGTAATGTAATATGGCAGTATTATTTTAATACCATACTGCATTGTTCTGACATGTATACTTGGGGTCATGGTGATTCATTATTTTTATAAAAATACACAAACTTCACATGACGAAGCACAGGAGAGGTTGAAAAATGACACTGATAATAGGGGAAAATCTGTGGTGAGCTGGCGCCCCACCCAGGGTGAGTCCCTGCCTCGTGCCTGTAGACCTCCAGGTACCCACAACCCTAGTAAAGATTCATTTTACAGAAAATTAATGAATAGGGGAGGATGATTGTATCATATTGTAATATAATCTATTATATTACTTTTATTATATTTGTATGTCATGATCAGTTATTTAAAATATTTACACATTTTTATTGGAATAAAAATATGGGTGAGTGAAAAATATGGTTATAGGAATACCTCTTGATTTCCTGCAACAATATATAATATATATTTGTATGATATTTGCATCTCATGCTGTTATTTGATATATGAATATAAAAATAAAATGTAGAATATATAT
>JBBJLS010071670.1:0-10927 GCA_037577275.1 Bryconaethiops microstoma
GTGTGTGTGTGTGTGTGTGTGTGTGTGTGTGTGTGTGTGTGTGTGTGTGTGTGTGTGTGTGTGTGTTTGTATATATGTGTATATATATATAAATCTTTAAACAAAACAACAGAACTTTTCTTTTGCAGTTTTCTCTTTACTCGTTCTACAGACTACTCCATTAAAATCTCTTTGATGTGTGTTTTATTCTGCCTTTCTACTGACATTGTCCTCAAGTGCTCTTTTATGTGTCTTTGTTCTTCCTGAAGTTTACTTACAGATTTTTTTCCTCAGTGTTGTCCACAAATCTCTTGTTAGGAGTTTGTTAGGAATTTTTGAACAACAGCATATTTCACTGCTTCAACACACTTGAAGGAGAACAGTAATAACTCCTCTGCTACCACTCAGACACTTTACTTTTATAACATCCAACACAGAGAGAAGTGGGCCCTGCTGTATTCAGCCCAGCGAAAATTCAAACCTCACTGAGCAGAAGTGCTTATATGTGTACATGTGTGTGTCTGTGTGTGTATCTATTGTGTGCTTATATTTACATATCGATCCACTCTGTATATAACTATATACATATATATATGTGTACATATATGTGTACATCTTTGTGTACAGACATATCACTTCTACCTTTGTTTACATATGTTTTACAAATACATTTTATGTAAATATTCTACAACACAGATGTCCTTATTCTATATCTATAGAAGATTGTATTGTGTATTGTATTGTATTCTATTGTTTCTTAACTTTGTACTGTCCACTTTCTGCCGTAACAAAACAAATTTCCCACTTGTGGGACTAATAAAGGTTTATCTTATCTTATATATATATATATATATATATATAGTAAAACCCCTTTTATTGCGGGGGTTACGTTCCAAGAGCACACACGTATAGTGAAAAACCGCATTGTTGTGATGTGGTTAAATAAAAGTCTAAAAATGCCTATTTTTACAGAGTAAAACCCAAAATATGCCCCCAAATATGCTTCCAAAACACTTCAATTTCATTTTAAACTCAGCTTAATGCATTACCCTTAAAGAAAATGTAAAGGTAAATCCGTACTTGTACTGTACAGTGTATGATGTACACTGAACTGCTATCGCAGTGCTAGAATGTAAAATACCAAATTACCCCTGTATAGACTGTACTGTGCACGCATTCATGCACGCATGTTTTCTTTGGTATGCGCTGTCGTTTTCTTTGGTATAAGCAGGGTAAATATATTAATAAAAAAAATTACATATTGGCACAAGAAAAGCTGTGACGTCCAGGCTTCGCCTGCCACGCCCACTCGTCCTCGTGCTGGTTGCTAATTGCCGCGCCCAAACATAAACAACCAGCACGAGGAAGAGGGGCGATGTGGACAAGGCCCAAACGTCACGCGATGGACTGAAATCGCGACTGCTGGACCGCGCATACGTGCAGGTTGCTATATATGTATACTCTAAACTAGAAGTAAAAATGTGCAATTTAGTACAAGGATAATTTTTTACATCCAAAAATTGTGCAAATGTTGCATCAGAGGTCAAGTGGAGAACAAACAGAATACTGCAATGTAACTGTGTGCTTTATGTGTGCAAATAATCAACAGCAGTTCAATATAAATATACAGTCAATGCATGATTTTACAGAAACTCTGAGACAGTATTCAAAGAACAGGTGTAAAATTGATGAGCTTTGTGGATGTAGCTGCTTGTGCATTATAAAATTGTGATTGGCAAAGTTGAGTCACTTCACAATTCAGGTCGAGGCAGTGTGTTAAGGAGTCTGATCCTGAGGCCGATCAGGCTTTAATGCTGCAATCTTACTTGTTAGCTACATAAGACTCATAGCTTTAGTTCTAAAACTAAAGAAGTCAACTTCAGACACCAAGTGTGTCTTGGCGGATTGATTATATTTGGAATTGAAGGTGGGAAACCGGGGCTGAACTGTCTCTTACTGTGTTTATTTTTTGGCCTTTAATGAGTTTTCTTTAAAAATGCTGCTCTTTGTACCTAAATCAACATCATGGGGGTTTATGTTTACTGCCTCCTCACCAGAAAAGGTGGCAAACTCATAAAATAATCTTCAAACAGACGAATATCATCCGGATGTAAATCTGACGCCTTCTACCAGAGCTTATTACTGTCCGTTCATGAGCCGATGCCGAGTCATCAGTTCTCTGCCTGCATCCTCCACGGCTCTAGTTTGTTGGGCCGAAACGTAACGCGTTGTATAAAATCACCAGTCCATAATTTTGTAATTAATTTATGAATAACCGGGTTGTATTTCACAAGACGTTTTGCCTATCTGGGGGGAAATCCGCGGGGGCTTTTACGATCTAACTGGCTGTTATGTGCAGATAAACACTGTTATTTTACTGGGGCAAAGTGGCTTATGCCTGCACGACTCTGTTACAGCCCCTAATGGCTCAGTCATGGCTCTGCCTCCCTTCACTTTGTGAGGACGCCAGATAAATAGTGCACATTCGATTTGCAATTTACTTGGTGGCAAGACATGCAACCACCCAATTACGTATAATCATGCAAAACCATGCATGCGGTGGGTTCGATATTAGTGTTAATGAAATGTAGCCCAGTGGCATTCATTGCCCGCCACCACTGAGCCGTTTCCACGGTTGAAATGTAAATGCACATTTATTTTTGGCTCAGACAGAATTGGCAAATCCCCCATCAGCCACTACAAGCACATCCTGTAGTAAGGCAGTAATTCAAAAACCTGTTTAACGCGTCCTCTCTGTGTCTACTGGTGGATGTATTCATTCATGAGCACTCTGGTTTAGGCTTACTGGAGTTGAAGGAAACATTTGTGAGGAGAAAAACCCACATAAGCTTGCACGGCCTATTTCGCCTTTTTTTGTTGTCCACGGGCTTGTTTGCAGCTAGCGTTGTTTGGATGTTCTAGTAAATAAAAGATAAGCTCACGCTAACTCTCCTCTTGCATGCTCGTGTTAACCCCCAAATGTACACATCCCTACACACCCCCTGCCAGGTTTTCATCTTTTTCTTCTTTGTTTCTCCATCTTCAACCATTTCAGAGGAGAAGCTAAAACATAGAAATAAATCTTTATATTGGGCAGAAATTGCTCTAGCTTTTTAACAAATGTTGAATTTTATAACAACTAGTGGAACACAAGTAATACTAGACCATGTCACAGTTTAGTTTAGCATTTACCCCTGAACTGTTTCAGATTTAGCTTTCCTTCCTATTTTATTCATCCTCCCTACTCTTGTTACTTTGAACAGTGTTTGATCCTGCATGTTGGTTCAGACAGATTTTTTGTAGGGCTATAGTAGAGTTGTGTAGGGCATTAGCTGTTTTTTTGTGGCTGCAGTTGAGTTCTATGGGGCTATATATGGTTTTGTGTGGCTACAGTTGGTTTTGTGGGGTTACAGTAGAGTTTTGTGGTGATACAATAGAGTTTATGTGGGGCTTTAGTTGGTTTTTTGTGGCTACAGTAGAGTTTTGTGTATTTTAATTGGTTTTGTGTGGCTATAGTAGAGTTTTGTGTGGCTACAGTAGAGTTTTGTGGGCCTACATTAGAGTTTTGTGTGGCTACAGTAGAGTTTTGTGTGGCTACAGTAGAGGTTTGTGGGCCTACAGTAGAGTTTTGTGTGGCTACAGTAGAGGTTTGTGGGCCTACAGTAGAGTTTTGTGTGGCTACAGTAGAGTTTTGTGTATTTATAATTGGTTTTGTGTGGCTACAGAAGAGTTTTGTGTGGCTACAGTAGAGTTTTGTGCGCCTACAGTAGTTTTGTGTGGCTATAGTTGGTGAGGCTAGACAGAATTTTGTGAAGCTGCAGTCGGTTTGAACAGATCTTATTTTGGGCTGTTGAACTAGAACCAATATTTGTCAGTAAACAGTTGAATTGGGACAAATTTATATTGGACAGGTTACAATCAGGTTCAAATTGAATTCTGTCAAGCTGAAGTCTGATTCAGGTTCTTAATTTGATGCTGTGAAATGGACAATTTTCACAAAATGAATTTGGCCTAGGTTCAAATTTGCAGCTTGATTTGAGCTCTAATCTACACTGGACCATGAGAATGAATAAGTTTTTTTTTTTACAGATCCCAGATTTGTCCAAATAAAGGTGCAGGAGAAGGTGCAGCAGGTGCAGGTACAGACCCAAATGATGGCACATGACAGGCACTTGCTGGGCGATAATGCTATTCCAGTCACATGGGGACAACTGAAGCGGCCCCACACTGTCTGCTCAAGACCCCCTACCAGGATCAAACGCTCACAAACATACACATTCAGCACACTCATCCACACCCCCCTGTCAAGTCCCATCAAAACGGGCCTTTAAAAGGCAGCGCGGCCATCGCTTTTGCTGTGCTGCTTTACGTTGGAAATGCACTGCATATCATTATAAGCCTGTTTGTTACAGCGAGCGGCCGGAGCTGATGGATTTTTCTCTCTGTTCTTCATGGCTCTTCTCGTTCAAATATGTCCCAGCGTCTCCCTGTTTGACTCTATTGCTGAGTGTGCATAATGAGGACGCTCCCCAGAGAGCAGGGTCGGGCTGAGTTCAGCTTTAACAAAATAAACCATCTCCCCGCTTCACCCGTGAGAAAACTACGCCATGACAAATGTGTTTACCCAGATTTTCCAACCTTTATTGACGCACGCGGACCACTGGGGAATAGCGTATGAAGCCTCAGGCCAGGGACGTCATTTTTTTGCATTTTGATGCAAATAAGACCTTGCTTTATGTATATATGTGTGTGTGTGTGTGTGTGTGTGTGTGTGTGTGTGTGTGTGTGTGTGTGTGTGTGTGTGAGTGAGAGAGTGAGTACCAGTTTGAACACACAGACTCATAAAAGTGACATTTTTATGCTATTTTTCTAATTTTACAAGGAGAAGACATCAAAATGATGAAATAACACATGGAAATTTCATAGTGTTCATTTCAAATTACCTTCTAATTGATTTTTTTTTCAGTCACCTTCCTTTGCCTGGATACTTTACACACATTTTATCTCAAGCAACTTTATGATTTGACTTTATGTTTTGTCTTTGAACATAAGAACGAATGAGTGCCTTCTGGCCTTCAACAAGCACTTAACAAGAAATAAAAGTGTTTCTTTACGATCAGCGAGGCTTTCGTCTGATGTGGTGATTTGGCTTTGACATTGTTTGGCGCAGATGAAGTCAAAGCACTATAACGCACAGCCTGGAGTGGAATACTGCTTTAATAAATAGGTCACAAAAGGCATAACAAATTACACCAAAGTACATTTATTATTAATTTTATTTATTTATTATTAATAATACTTGAAAATGATTCTTGGAGCAAGGACTGTAATACTTTGACAGTGCCAGGGAACATTATGGTCAGAAACATTGTAAAAAATTATACGCTGTCAAGAGAAAAATCTACTCAGTGTATTGTCACATTTTGACAGTTTACATTGTCTGAATATTTCACAGTGATATATTGCATTTTAGATATATGAGGCTTTGTGTGTTTTGTTTTAATTCTGAAATTATTTAACTTAATTCTAGACAGTTTTCCCAGACTTTTGTCTAATTCATTTAGTTTATTTCATTGTAGAATATTTGCTCAGATTACTATAATTAGGATGAAAGATTCACACTATTCAATCAGTCCAGCTGTGTGGGTAGAGCTACCTGTTGTGTATAGGGGCAGTATAGATGTGTATATAAATGTGTATTCTGACCAGTGTTGTGTGTGTGTGTGTGTGTGTGTGTGTGTGTGTGTGTGTGTGTGTGCCATGTGGATTCAGAACCGTTTCCACCTGCAGATGACGACCCGTGTGCCCCCGTCCGGCCTTGCGGAGCTGTTGCTGGCCGTGCTGGTGAAGGAGGGGTGGCAGGGGGGCGCGGCGGTCCTCTGTCCCGGAGCTGGAGATTCAGGGATTTTAGAGCATCTCCAGCAGCGGGGCAGGCTCGGGCTCAACGGGGCGCACTGGCACCTCTGGGAAACTCTCAACCTCTCCCGCCCCCGGGGAGCAGCAGCAAGCCGAGAGGAAGAGGAGGTGGACAATATGCCAGAAGAAGAGGTGATTAAGCTTTATTTATTTATTTATTTAAATTATTATCGCTTTTAATACTGAGGGGCTGCATGTGGGACCACATTTTAATCCCTCACTCTCAGAAAGTACCTCTTAGATTCATAGCAGATACCAAATAATTCATGTACAACCGCACAGAGATCACAGAGTGAGAAAAACATGTCAAAGACACTAAAAACGTCTGTTTTACACAGCAAGAGAAATACGTTAGCTCACAGCTCCAAGTCTACACACTCTGTTCTGTTTCACACTGGACAACATAGTCCTACCATGACAGAACATAAACAGTATACTCTTGCACGTCCTTGGCATCTTGCACTGCACTGTACTACCTCAGTATATATCTGTTGCTCTCTACCTCAGAGTATATCCTCCAGCTGTCCTCCTAAATGAATGTTTGTCGCAAAGTTACCTGTTACACTTTTTGTCATATGTTGTGTGTGTGTGTGTTTGTTTTTGTGCTGTCTGTGCACCCGGGACAATAAGAAAAGTAATTTTGTTTATTCATATACTGTGTATGGATGTAAATAAAAGCCAACTTGACTTGACTTGAGCAAGTTTAAGTGAAAATCGACAAATTCTTGGTATGAATCACTGGACAAATGTTTGGTTCCATAGGTTTAAGGAGTTAAACTGATTAAATTGAAATAATTCAGTGATACTTTCCTGATTTTAGGTGACTGAGCTCCTCTCTCAGCTCCTGAGCCGAACACCCTCTGCCCTGGCCTCCAGCATCCTCTTGTTCGGCTCTGACCCGGAGTGTGTAGCCACCGTCCTGAGAGGGGCGTCCCAACTCAGCCTCACCCTTCACCCAACTCACTGGATTATGGGGTTCCCTCTCAGTCTGGATGCCCTGCACTCCATCGGCTCCCCGCTGGGCCTGCTGGCCTACGGAGAGGTCAATCGTAAACCGCTCAATTTCTACATCCGGGACGCTCTGCAGCTGATTGGCCGGGCTGTGTTCACCGCAACCGCCATCAGACCCGACCTGGCACTCATTCAGAACATGGTCAACTGCTTTGATAAGCCCAATAAACACGAAGTGCCCTCCTCTGGACAGTACCTGGCCAGGTAAGCACTCTGGGTTAAAGTGGGTCATGTGAAGCATGCATAGTTATTTTTTCGCTGAAGCATGGTGTAAATATAATGTACGACAGTAATAACGTGCAGTGTTGGATGGAATGAGTGGCCTAGTAGATCTAAAACACTCCTTCAAAGAAAAAACTCACCCTAACATGGTTTAATCTTCATCTACTTGCTCTTAACAAAGGATTAGAAGCTGATTTGTGTGTGTTTACCTATGAGCAACAGTACCACCAACAGGCCATAAGTGTTGTGTAAGATGGGGATTTTATTTCATATGTTAATTTAACCTTTATTTTTCCAAGCGAGACACTAAGATCAATTTCTTATTTACAATGACAACACAGCAAGTGCCAAAAAACAGTGAGGGGGGGAACAGAACAAAAAGAACAATGGCTATGAATCAAACAGAAGTCAAAGATTTACAAATATCGTTTAAAAGGCCATACGTTGACAGAGATGGAAATAAATGTATCATTTACATTTTTGTATCTAATTCCAAACATTGGCAGTGGACCAAAATGGCAACAGGCAGAAGGATGTTCTGAATTTAGGGGCCTTTACACTTGATACTCATTGTATTTGGCCACAGATTTTGGTTCCAATAACTGATTTAGATAAAGAGGTGAGTACAAATAAGCATAAAACTGTAGATGTTGTGACTTTTATGTAGAGAGGCAGATTTGACCAGTTCAAGTTCAAGTTTGAGTTCACTTTATTCTTTGTCCCCAAGGAGCAAATTGTTTGCAGCAGGAATATCCCGCAGTAAAAACAACGAACAACACCTTACAACACAGACCACAACAAGGAATAAATAAAAGAAAGTAAATAAGTAAATAAAACCGCCACAGGAAATCCTTCCTACCTGTGGCAATAAGACTGTACAACTCTTCCCTGCTCTGTAGGTCATTCTCAGGGTTGATACTTATGTTACTCACTTCTCACCCAAATCTAGCAATATTACTCAAGTATGTATGTTATTGAATATTTTTTTCATCCCCCCCATCACATACTGCTACTTCTTCTATTTATTCATTGCGCACTGTGTCACTTTTCAGAAATCACTTGCACTAATAGACATTTTATAGACATTTTATAGACATTTTATTTGATTTGATCTGATATTGTTATTGTACTCTGTTAAAATTAGTTATTTAGTTATTTTTTTGTAATATTTACTTCTCTTGTTCCCTTTGCTGCTTTGAACATGTTCATGACAAAAGAATTTCCCTCGGGATGAATAAAGTTCTTTCTTATCTTATCTTAAAATAAACAGGTAACTAGGTAGAAATAGGGGTCGCTAGGTGGACTATCCCTCATTTTCACTGAGTTGAGTACATGAATAGAAAGAGGGATAAAAGTATTTTTTATATCTCTGTTTAAAAGCCATGAGTGTTCTACAACAAAAGGCAGATGGTGACAATGGTGTGTTTTGAAACAGGCAGTAGTAGCAAATCGAATGGTAGACTGTGTCAAGCCTCGGAGTGTTCCTTTACAAACCATTCTATATAATGCATCAAACAAGAGAAGTTTGGTCATTGGAACAATCATATGTTTAGCAGGAGATGTGAAAGAGGAACAAGTTCTAATCAGAGAACAACGTTTTGCGTATTTGACTGCAGCATTGCGAATGGTAAGGGAAGATTCATCCAAATAGATCAAAGCCTGCTGGAGCTCAATTACATCTTCAGTGGCAATATCCAAAATGGAAGGGGACACAGATCTCTCCAGCCAAACCACATAACTTTAGTCTTGCCAGCAAAGCCTGCTGTGTTTAAAAAAAGTGTTTATCACTGCATCAGGAGATGGGCTGGTGGCATACAAGATTGTCTCATCAGCATATAAATGAATATGGGAGTTGTTAACAACAGGGGAATTATCATTAATAAACATGGAAAGATGATGGGACCGAGTATTGAGCCCTGGAGAACACCTAATGACACATGAAGGGCCTGAGAGAGTAAATTTACATGCTATATATTAGAGAGATTGTTTGAATACGAAGCCAACATGTGTCTGGAGACCACAATAACATCTGGTCAAGTCAAATGATTTCACAAGGCCATTAAATATTGCCGAACAATGTTGTTTAGCTTCCACTGTAGATGCTAAGTTGTTTACGGCACTTTTCTATAGATAGACAGGATCCATGCTTTACCTAAACTGTAGTGTGATTTTACAGATGTAGCATGCTTTGATTTTCCAGTGTATCTTACCAGTAGTAGTTCATGGTCAGTCATTATCCTAAAACAACATTCATGGAGTCGCACCATCATACAGTTTTTCTGTCAGAGTTGCCTTTGTTATTGTGGTTATTTTTTTTATAATCATTTTTGAAGGGTTTTTTTTTCTCAGCATTCTTTAGCCTAACCGAGCTAACTTGTTAGCGATGTCCTGGTGTTAGAAAAATCCCACTGTGCTTTTACTTTGTTGACTTCTCAGTTGTGAGCTTGTTGCTCTATTGGCCTCTTTTTAAGTCCATCTGTTGTCATGACATTTTTGACCAATCAAAAAGCAGTGATGCAGTCATCTCGGCTGCAGCCTGCTTTCGGCCCTGCCGTTGAGCAGCTCGGGTACGGCTCAGGAATGGGTCGCTTTATTCACAATGAAAAAAAATAAAAGTTTGCGGTATGGTGTAGTTCCTTGTGCCAGTGGAAAAGCACCAGAAGACATAAGTAACACACCCACAACCTACATGAAAACACAACTAAGCAGTGAGCTGCTTGTTAAGTTTTTCCAAAAGCTTAGATATGTGAGGTGAAAATGGATGTAGGTCTCAATTCAGCTTGATCACCATTCTTAAAAAGAGGTTACATAATGGCTCCCTTTCAGTCAGTAGTATGAAAATTAGATGAAAAATATCTGTTAATGGTGCTGCAACAATTGGAGCTTTTTTAAATGATGCAAATCTGTTTGACAGATGTTTTTTTTTTAGGGGTTCAATTAAAGCAGTTTCTTTAAAACCTCTCTTTTAGCAAAGGGTTGGGAAAAACATGCCTGCAAACAAAATGCAAGTAATGAATGAGAGGCTGGATAAGAAGCCTTATATTGGATTGGGGTGCAAGTATCTCTTCTTTAGGCAACTCGAATTAGAGAAAATAGAGACATGCCCAGATTTTGTAAAATGGTGATTAAACAGGTCAGCCATAGTCACCAGTATACTATCTGGCTTGACTGAAACAAACCTAAAGCTTTATTTTCTGCCTCAGCTGGCTCATTGTTTTCCAGAACGGCTGCAGATTAGAGGCACTAGCCATATAGGAGTAGTAGGATTTCGACTGTCACGCTGCTTGTGTTGCCTCGTATTGAATTTGACAAAATGCAAGTCCGTCACTCTGGGATCCAGTTCAGTGTGCTTTGCACCAGGCAGCATTTTTTGCTGCAACAGCGCTGCCAAATCATGAGAACCATTTTTTACCCATAATTTCTTTAATGGGATCATGCTTATATAACAGCACTAAAATAATCCCATTTATTATTCAGTCAAAGAAAACCCTCTCCCAGTCCACCCCTGCCAGGTCATGCAAAAGGCTTGAGTATTTAAAATTGAGATCTCTCTTTAGACCAAAATCGCCAGGTAATCTACCAGAATGACCTTCAAACAATGGCCACTACTGTCATCATGAAACAACACAGTGTCAATGGTGGCTAGTTGTGGACACACTCGCAGGAGACAGATATGAGTAACGACTTTTCTTTAATGGCAAAGTTCACAAACAAAAGTTCAGAGGACCTTTCACTCTGCAAAAACCAGAACCGAACAGAAGAAAGGGGTCAGAGGTGGGGGGGGGGGGGGGGGGGAGGA
>JBBJLS010071671.1:0-10927 GCA_037577275.1 Bryconaethiops microstoma
GCGTTTTTGAAGAAACAGTGGTAGCTGACTGACACTGATCATTATATCTATGCCACAGTGTGCGCCTATCTGACTTCCCACGGAAAATATTGAAACAGTTACTTGATTGGTGCCTTGCAAGTCTATTGCAAATCTAATATTGCTCATAATTCAACAAGTTGATGTGACTGAAAAAAAACTGAAATCAGATCTGAAATCAGCATAAAAATGGTTTAGAAAAGTGTGTTGAGGTTTCTGATGATAAAAATTTTTTTGGGTATTAAAGAGTGTGACTGGCTATACGAAAAGTAAGATGTGAGGCAGATGTGGCCACAAGATGTGTTGAATATGTCGTACAAGTTATTTGTCAAATCAATTGAAGTGAGGTAAGTGAGGCTATTATTGTTTTAATTAGACCTGAGATGCCTTGTATGTACATTGTCTTAAATGTCACCTTACAGATGGTTCTATTGCCATTATTACACAAAAGCCAAATTTAGCATTTCTATAGTGTTTTGGAGAAAATTTCAAGGTATTGAGATATATATCGTGTATCGTGATATAGCTTAAAATATCGCGATATTATTTTTAGGCCATATCGCCCAGCCCTAATCGTACATCTACACACCTTCACACACACCTTCATTCACACCATCATACATCTACACACCTTCACACACGCAATCGCACATTTACACACCTTCACACACATCACACATCTACAGATATGTCGTGTCACAGTTTATTAGATACATGTCACACAGTGTGATTCAAAATGATCTTATAAGATTACAGAAATCACACAGTCTGGGACACACCTGTTTTTCAGGATTTGGGCCCCTTACTTTGCGAACCCAGTTTGTGGAAGAACCTTTTCTATTCCAGCATGACTGTATCCCAGTGCACAACGCAAGCTCCGTAAAGACATGGCTGGATGAGTTCGGTGTAGAAGAACTTTACTGGCCGCACAGAGGCCTGACCTCAACCTCATACAGCACTTTTGGTATAAACTGGAACGGAGATTGTGAGTCAGGCCTTCTAGTCCAACATCAGTGTCTGACCTCAAAAATCCTTTACAGAATGAATGGACACAAATTCCCACAGAAACTCCAAAATCTTGTGGAAAGGCTTCCAAGAAGAATGGAAGCTGTTATGGCTGCAAAGGGGGACTAGAATCTGAATGTAATGTCATCACAGAATATAGTCCAAACAGTATATATATTCCATATATAGAGAGACAATATGGTAAAACGGCCTTAAAATTATACAACAGTCCAAAATCTAATTTTTACAGGCAAACATGACACATTTGGTCTGTGACATGTCTGCTTCTTCAATGTTAGCATTATTAAGCCAAATACTAATAGAAGCTTAAACCCCACCATTTAGCACATCACGTAAGTTTGATTACATGTTTTATATAGGTCTATAGATCAATACATGGACAGAACGTTTTTCATAGCTAAAACCAGGAGCCCCACCCGCCGTGTTTGGGGTATGTAAAATTGAACTTTAGCCAAACTAATGCTCATAAATGTGCAACAACAACATACAAAATATGCTACAATATCTGGTTAATTGTTCATCCATTCAGTGTTCATACTGCAAGACGCACAGACCTGTTAAAGCACTACAGCGGTCAGGAAACTGGCTGCACAACCTGCTTACTCAAATATTACCCACTGTAATTCACGTCCATCCTGCGGCACAAACGACGGGCCAAACACGACGGGCCAAAAGAAAACAAATTTCAGAACCAAAACGTGGCCCAGCTCCCCAACCAGCTGAGAACAAGTCACAGTTCAGAAACCTGTAACTGCACACTTCCTCTCCAAAACTCTTCCCTTTCCTGAAAAAGTGACCGCTCAGTGCCGTAGACTGAACATTTATGACTGACCTCAGCACTGTGACGGCCCTGCAGCTGCCTACCAAAAGCCATGTAAGTCTGTTTCGGTGGAAGTTGTTTAGGGTTAGATTGAAAGCATAATAATAAAGTCCTTCAAACACATTAGGACAGCAGAACCATTTGCTCACTGTCAAGTCATAAATAAGACTGTCCAATAGGGTTCTCTGAAGCGTGCCACAGAAGAACTACCTTAAATTATGCTTCTTTGGAGGGGTGAGTCATGACAAGGTGAAGAATTATGATGTGGAGCTTAAAGAAATGGTTGTAAAAGAAACGGTCCAACAGGTTGTGTTTCATACACAACAGTCCCAAGTCCCTCTCATGTGACCATTTCCCGACTTCCCTTTATGCCTTGGAAACTTTCAGTATGACTTATATGCAAATTAAACGCGTTTTAATTGGCTGCCCTGCATTGTGCCTCATTCAGAAAGAAGCCTGAGCAGAAACACTTCTTATAACTTCATTATTAGTGGGTGGAGCTTAACAGCTATAGGCTTAAGCCCAGACTACTTTTTGCACCTCGTTCAAAAAGGAGTGACTGAAACACGTCTTAAAAATCATGATGTGGAGTTTAAAGAAATGCTGCAGAGAAGAAACCTGACATTGAAGTTTAAGTGAGTTCTGATACTGATACACACAGAACCAGTCCAAACTATACAGAAGCAAAAGGCAAAAAACAAAGCATGTCACTTTTATTTCTGCTTTCCCTTCACATCAGAATAGGAAATGCACACGAGATCTTCCCTCTTTTCACAGTTCCTGTAGTGAACTTCTGTCCTGAAACAGAAGTTCACTACAGTATTTCGTATTTAGCAAACAGTTTTCACAAACCTCTGACCCACGCCCCACCTCGGAGTCACTTAAACATCCTGTCCTGGGTGGGCCCGAGGAACCTCCTGCTGATGGTGTGGCAACAACAGTAACGGGTTAGACGACTACAGCTAAGTGCAGTCAATTAAAACAGAAAAGAAAAGAAAAGCCGACTGAACTATTCAGCTCATGGTACACTTTAGGTACTACAGACTAACACAACATCTCTAGAGTACAGGAAAAAAAAACACCTTTACTACCTCAGCCTGAAGTACTCAAAAGAAACAAATATCACTACCTGGAGCACGCATTATAACTACTACTTAATACTACTGTTTTGTCATTGGCTGAGTGATAAATGGGGGTAAGTAGGAAACATTGTATGACTGGTTAGTGTCACTTTGCCCAACCCACTAATGCACAGTGACATCAGAAGGTGTTTTAGAGGCAGGGTCAAAGTTGTTATATTTGAATGGAAAGTTACTGAAAACAATTTAGATTTTTACTGGTACAATGTGATAAACTATACTAACTATATCCTGGTTTAAAAAGGTTAGAATGGTCAGTTCTGAGGTTGAATGGTTGTCTTTTTACTGGCTAAGCTGTGAAAACAAAACACAATTAATAATAAGTCTATAAACCAGATCAGCCTTATCATTAAAGTGTAAAGCACCATTCTGTCACACATGAACAAACCACAGCAAACAGTGTGAACAACACGAAATTCTTCCTCTGCTTTTAACCCATTTAACCCATTTAATCAATTTACCACGTTTAACCCATTCACCAAGTGAACACAGTGCCCGTGGTGCCACTAACAGTCTTGGGATTCAAACCCACGACTTTCTGATCACAGGGCGAACTTCCTAACCACTAACCATCACTGATTATGGCACCTATCAGAGGCGGGATGTACATTAGGAAGTCAGTTCTTGAAGTCTATGCAGGAAGCAGAAAAACAGGTGAACAAAAGTATATGAGAACCAAACTGTGATGTCTGGAAGACTGAACACCTCCAACACAGCAGGTCTTGTGGGGGGCTCCCAGTGTACACTGGTCAAAACCGACTAAAAGTGCTCCAAGGAAGGAGAACCAGAAAACAAGTGACAGGGTCTTGGACCCCCAAGGTTCACAGATGATCTTCCACAGAAGATCTGCTGGAGAACAAACTGCTGAAGAAGTTCATGCTCCTTTGATAGAAAAAGGCTAGAACACTTTTCATTTTCAGCAGGATGATCCCCCACACTGCAGACACGTTCAGGAACAGTTTGATTAACATCACAAAAAGTCTGAGGTGTACACTCGGCCTCCAAATTCCCCAGATGTCAATCCACTCAACCTTCTGTGGTCCAATCTATCTGCTGGTGCAGAACCACTGACCATCAGAGGTTCTTATGGAGTCCAGACCTCAGCAGGCTTCACAGCTGTTTTGGTGGCACAATATTATTCAGATGTTTTTACTGAATAATATTGGCTGATCTGTGGCTGATCTGTGTATATGAATGTCAGAATCAGAACTAATGTGAGATGCATGTTTCAAATTAGGTTTTACAAAATTCATTTTAATATCCTTAACCATGGATAACGACTAACAAAGGGTAGTGACTTCAGGAGTCAAATTTGGCAATAAATTCTAAATGAGTCAGTTACAGAATCCTAAACTACTTTAAGTGATTTCCTGGTAATATGTACACTTGCATGGTCGGATATATTGCTGTATCCTGTTTATTTAAATAGCTTTAATAGTGTAATGTCTATAACATGGCTGTTTAACCGGGGTTACAAAACAGTGGGGATTTTTAATGAATCATGCATGAGGAAGCAGCAGTTTGGTTTCCTGTTGGTTTTTTTTTGGTGTTTCATCATCGATGCAGAGTGCAAGTCTTATCTAACCCAAAAGAGCTGACCAGCACAGCCTCATGTTGCCGGAACACAGTCCACTGGTTTCAGAACAGACGACCCGATCACTGTTTACTCTCTGATCTCCTCCACTTTCATCAAAGAGGCCCTTACGCTACATTTAATTTTATTACTTACAATGTCTGTGCGTTTTTTATGCACAAAACAGTCAAAACGTGATCATATCCCGAATTCACTTCACGATTTGGAAACATGCCACAGCGACTTATATGCAAATGAACCCAGTTCTAACTGGCTGGCCAGCATTCAAAAAGTAATCCGGGATGAAACACTTCTTAAAACTTAATTATAAGTGGGAGGAGCTTAATGGCTGTAGGAACGAATTGACTGTTGTGATGTCACAAAAACAACCAAATATAAGCTGTGCACACTGTGCAACAGTGTGTTTCAAAACTTTAGCAACGTATTTCAAAGCAGTGATAAAAAAAATCGATTTTGCCCTGACATGGGCCCTCTATTCTTCTCCTGCCTGACTCCATCTCAACAGCCGATACAACGCCGCAGCACAAAGAAACAAACAAAACACTTAACAGCTCTGGCAGTTCTGAATTAGTGCTGCACAATATATCGCCTGTTAATCATCATCACAATATCAGCCTCTGCAGAAGGGGCTGGTGAATTGGTCCATGAATGGGTGGAGCTAGCCAGAAAATGGAGATATATTTAGACATGTTGGTTGTGTGAAAATTTATGATTTGAAGACATGCTCTTTTGTATGTCTTCAAATTTCCATATATAGACTGTATGAATGGGGGAGTGAATGTACCATTTGAAGCAATGTTTACAGACTTTAAGACTTTTTAATTCTAGAAAAGTGGTGATATGTGCTCTTAAATTTCTTGAAAACCCTCATTATCCTAATCTGTAACAGTAAAATTGCAAAACAAATTTGTTTGTATTGTGTAGCTCTATTCTGAGGCAAACTCGGGTTTCCTGACCTGACTGCAGGCAACTTTAAATGCATGAACTCAATCTTGACCTTGAATCTTCACCCCAACCAAAAGAAAAAAAAATGCAGTCCCTGCACAATGTTGGGGGAGTGAAGGGAGGGTGAAGGGAGGGGGGCTGAAGAAAAAGTGGCCCATTCAAGTAAAGCCTTTCACACACATGACCATATATGACAGGCTGTGGGGTCATGGAGAAGCAGGAGTTCAGCACAACTGCTGTTCTCATCAGACACAGTGGAACTCACAGGACTGCAATAAGTCTATAACACCCTCCACAGAGGTACAATATAAATAGAGATATGGGAAATATATTGATGTGGGATATATTGACATATGCGATACATAGATATAGATGATTTACACAGATACAGGACATATATAGAATAAACAGACATCTAGGATATATAGAATGTATTGAGATGCATAAACATGTATATAGAGAGATATAAAGAGGGGCTGTGGGAGCTCCTAGTGACTCAGTGATGTCCAGATTAAGAGGCAGGCAGGCAGGCTGAGGTTTGAGAGATGAAATTCCTCTTTAAACCAGAGATAACCCAGACAGCAGGTGAGCTGGAGGTAGGGACTCACCGAGTGGTTCACTCCCCACATCAGCACGCTCAGCAAGGGGTCGCTGGCTCGGAACAGCTTCACCTTCTGGGCCACGAAGTGTTTCTTCTTGGTCTTGGTTTTGCTGGCGATGGAGGCTGCGATGCTCCCGGCCGCGGCCATCCTCCCTTGGGTTCTGGGTCCGGGTCTGCTGCAGTTGTTAATCCAGAAACAAACGAAGAGTCACAGCGCCAGGAATGCCAGGGAGCTCGGAGTGCCCTCTCAGAGACTGGCACCGGGCATCGCCAGGCACGGCCAACTCAGCACCTCAGTTCTGGTTCTGTGGCCTGTCCGAACACCAGAGAGCCAACACTCACCCGTAGAGAACTTCCATCAAACCGGGCACAAACCCGAACCCTCAGTTCAGCTCTGATATTTAATATTCTCCCTGATCTATAGACTAGACCCGGCTATAGACCAGACCCAACACACCAAACCCAACGCACTTCAACACAGACGCAACACACCTAAAGCCTACACATCTAAACCACAACAAACCCAACACAGACCCGAAAACCTAAACCCAACACACAAAGCTAACACACCCCAACACACACCCTAACACACACACACACACACACACACCCCCAGACCCAGTGGACTCTACCCCCCCCGGGTCCGGCCCCAGTCTGCCATGTGAGCCGGGTTAATGCAGGAGAGTGGGCCGGGTCTGAGCGGTGTCTGGGCCGGGCTCGAGCAGGTTCTGAGTGGTGTCTGAGGTTCGGTTCGGGCGGTCCCCGGACCGTTAGCACGCAGGCTAACCGGAGTTCTGACAGGCTAACAGGCTAACGGGCTAGCGGGCCCGGATGGGCTGAATTCTGTGTAAAAGTGGGGCGGGGCGGCTGCCCGGACTCACAGCGGCCCGTGTACGATGAACCGGCCCCGCGGAGAGGCCGAGGAGGAGAAACCGAGAGACTAACACCCTGAACCTCCAGAACCGGAGAGTAAACCCGCCCGCCTCACACAGCTCCGGAGCTAACCTGGGGATCCGGCCCCGCGCTGCTGCCCCCTGCCGGCCGCGGGCAGGAACTGAACGCCACCAGAACTGAGGAGAGATAGGGCTGTGAAAAAGTCTTGATCCCCCAAATTTCTCAGAATTTTACTTCCAGAGACCTTCTTTTATATTTAATTTGGTCTTGAGGAACAGTTCCCCAGGCTCCCTGAATGACCCTACACACAAACACACTCACATACACACAGGCACTTACTTTACACACTAGGCTACTACTACTATTCTAACTCCAAGAGATCTAAGCCCTGCTGTTTTCCAGTTTACTGTGAGCGTGGAGGATATATATGCACACGTGTGGGTATGGGTGATTAGGATGGGTGGGGAGTAGGATGGGTGGGAATTAGGATGGGTGGGAATTAGGATGGGAGTACATATACGTAATATATATGTGTGTGTGTGTATATATATATATATGTATATGTATGTATTTATGTATAGATATATATGTATAGATTTAAAGTGTCCATGTCATGAAAAACGTCGTTAACACTGTAAACAAAAGAGTTTGGTGTAGTATGTAAACAGCGGTCATATAAAATTAAATAATGAATTACGACTGGTTTAGGCATATAAAATCACACAAAACCTCCCATTTAGACTTCAGAGAATAAAACTACACAAGAAAAATAAGGATATGAGCCCTTTTATGCCCCCTACAGGTCACAGGCGGTAGTGCAGCCGCTACTGGCCCGGTTTCCTAGCAACCAGAAAAACCAAACAGGAGCCCGGATCCCAGCAGACACAGCTTCACCTCGAACCTGCAGCCTGCACCAGTACCCACACCCTGCACAGGTACCCACACCCTGCACACAGCGAAAACTTAAGGACTCACAGGTACCCGCACCCTCCACACTCCACACTAGCTTTCCACAACTGGAAAGCTGCAGGGCTTAAAGGAGCAGTCTCTGGAAGTTAGAACAGATATAGGGTGGTAGTAGGCTAGTGAGTAAAACACTTGCCACTGTGTGTGTAGGGTGGTAGTGGCCTAGTGAGTAAAATACTTGCCTCTGTGTGTGTGTGTGTGTGTGGTTCTGTTGGAGTGATGGTGTTTGGACAGGGCAGTGGAGGAACACCAGTGTGAGTTTGGTCAGTCAGGCTCTGTGTGCCGGTCACTTTGCTCAGAGGGTCTCTGAGGGTCTTTAGCCTCTTGTCACCGAGTCCCTGGCAAAAAGCAGTAATTCTGGCAGCAGTGTGGGACGTCACTCTTTATATTTAAATCTTACTCTACGCTTTTGAATGCGATATATGTGCCGTGGGGGTCCAGGGCTGGTTAAAGTGCATTTAGGCTGTTTTTTTTCTCCCTAACAGCACATTTGTGGAATCGACTGGTGCTCGTACTATCACAGTCAGAACCACATCTTTTATCTCCAGAAAAGTAGCCCAATGGTGATGCGCCATTAGCGATTTGATTTAGTCCAAGGCTTAATCTTTATAATTTTCGAGGATTCCTATTGGTCCGTTCCATAAAATCTAGTTTGTCCGGTATTTTCATGTTAAAATGGAGAAACAAGGTTCAGTAGAAGTAGAAAGAAGTAACAGCACCATGCCCACTAAGCACACACTAGATTTCCTCACAGATATTTAATCCCATCTGTCAGATACAGCTTTCCCTTCAGTCCATTTTTCTCTCTTTTCTGCATCTCTTTCTTCTGCAACACAGACCTAAAGAGTGTTCTTTCCACTTAATGCTAAATCCTAGTTCCACTCTCTCTGCCTCAGAGTTGTCACTCCTGCACCCACACCGTTAAAACACCCGGACCTCCAGGCATGGCCTTTTATTACAGAGGGGAGAAAAGTAGCAAGGGCCATCTGGTAGTTAGGGCCACTCGTGTTTATCACACAAAATAATGCTATTTTTTACCAGAATTAAATGAACCGCGTTATACTTACAGATGATATCCTCTGCTTCTTAATTCAGTTACAGTGTTTTAATAGGGGTTGCAGAGGTATTCAGATCAAGTCACTTTTTCATCTGCCTTTCCTTAGTTATTACAAAAGCAGGCAATCTTATTAAATCTTATTCAAATGGACTGTACGGGGAACAGCAGGTCACTGATGGTTCTGCTGCATCTCGAATCTGACCAACAAACCCTAAACGATCTAAGAGCTCTTCAATTGTGGAAAAAGACCCAGTAATCTCCCTCACGTTCCCAGTAACTGAACACACTACCCCACTCACACTACCTGACTCACACTACCCGACTCCCACTACCCCACCACCACTACCCCACTTACACTACCCCACTCACACTACCCTACTCCCACAGCACCGTGTCTCCTACTCTGGTCTGGGGTCACAGGGAAACGCTTCAGGTTTCCAGTTCATTCCTTCACACAAAAATGTGAGCAGCGTTTACATTCCCCCGAACACTTCCTCCAGAGGTCCAGCAGCTTCTTCAGGCTGAGCGGGCCAGAGGTTACCGGTGGAAGTGGGATCAGGAGTTGAGGAGTTTTGTCCAGTTTGGTTCTCCGGGGTGTTTACGGTGGCAGTGTGTTCTTCAGTTCAGACCAGCTACGCTCGTGTTCCAGTTCTGCTCCTGAGGCTGGTGTGTGTGTGTGTGTGTGTGTGTGTGTGTGTGTGTGTGTGTGTGTGTGGGTAAAACTGACCTTGCTCAGAAACTTCTATAAGTCTGGAAGTTCTCTGAATGCTGAGTAAACCCCCTCCCCTCCTTGGTGAAGTAAAGGAACCCAGTCGAACTCACCGAGCTGGTCCAGTACAGCCTGCAGAAGATCAGACCCCCGATCTCCAGACCCTCCAGAATCCTCCAGATCCTCTTTAGAAAAACAAGAGTGAAGCTCCAGCGCGCGAGGGGTGTTACGTGCTAAACTTGAACATTTGTGTGTGTCTGCGCGTGCTTGTGTGAGTGTGTGCGCGTGCATGTGTAAGTGTGCGTGTGAGCGTGTGTGCGTGTGTGTGTGTGTAGAGGTAACACGTCCACGCGCGGGTCTCTCCGTGTCTACTGGTGTCGCGCGCCTCCTCAGCGTTACCTTTTCGTTTCCCCGCCCCTATCGCAGCGGGCCCCGCCCCCGGCCCTGCGATTGGCAGGTTGTTTACGCTCACACGCTTAGCTCGCGCGCGGCGCTCTGCCCGTGGGCACGAATCACTCACCGCTTGGGGGGCGGGGGGAACAAAAAAACCCCAACAACAACTCAAAACGATGAGGAGAGATACTCAGCAGGTGGAGGACATGTGGACAGTTGGACAGGTGGACAGGTGGGACTCTCCTGTCCTAGAACCGTCCAACCGTGCGGTGCGCGGAGTTGCAGGGGTCTCGTGTTGTGTGTGTGTGCAGGTGTGCACCAACAGAGATCACCTGAAACTTTACTAAACTAAAAACATTTCTTCAGAGTTCACAACTAGCTACTACGTTGAATACACATACATTATATACACATACATACACAACCCACTAACAGGGGGCGCTCAAGGGTACCTCAGTGGTGCCACTAGCAGTCCTGGGATTCAAACCCACGACCTTCTGATCGCTGCTGCAACTCCCTAGCCACCAGGACACCAGCTACCTAGTGGTGTATATAGATTGTATTATATATAATTATATAATACTTCGGGATATTCAGAATGTTCTAATGTTCTTTCTCCTTTACTTTTTAAATTCTGGTCCAGTCCCCACTTCCCATTCTTCCCATTCATTCCCTTTTCACTGTTAGTTACACACACACACACACACACACACACACAAACACACACACACACACACACACACACACACACACACACACACACAC
>JBBJLS010071672.1:0-10925 GCA_037577275.1 Bryconaethiops microstoma
AATCACTAAAATGTTTTTAAGTTCACCGTGTCCAATATTCAGAATTCCAAAAAAATATTCACAAATATTTTTTTGGCGAGCGGAGCCAGCTAATCCTGTGCCCATATGCAAATTAGCCATGTGCGCGCCAAACAGAAGAAAGACCAAACGCTGAGATTGAGAACAAAGTCGTACTAAAAATGGCGAGCGAGCGAAAGCTACAGAGTGTATCACTAGCACACGTTGGGTTCCTCACATCCAAAAAGGTGGCACTTAGAGATGAAGATGCTGGTGCAGGCAGCACAGTGGGCCACTCGCTAACAGAACAGAAGATCATCTCCCACCCAGTCAAGAAGAACCAGGTGAAGTTGAGGCCGAGCGCTCCGGAGACGCAGCAGGTCGGAGGTAACGTTAGCTATCTCTGCTGCTAGCACCAGGGACTTGCCGGCTGGATGGACAACGAAGCAGTGGAGGAATGGAAATACCAACCCTTGGCTGGACATTAATGCAGGGAAATTGAGGTGTTTAGTGTGACTGAATTGTGATGATAGAACTGATCGTTGTGCATAAGATGAGTGTGTGCGACTGTGCGTGTGTCCTTTCCGGCTTCGGCATACTGCATGTTATGTAGGCCTTGTGGTTGGTTGAAGCAGCCTAGACTTGGAGTTGGAGAAGTTGGGGTGATTGTGTGTGTGTGTGTGTGTGTGTGTGTGTGTGTGTGTGTGTGTATGAAAGAGAGTGAGTGCCTGCCGTGGTGATGTGTGTCTTGTTGTAGCCTGTCTGTCAGCATCCGCCGTGTTGCTTTTGTAACTCTAGTTTGCTTTGTGTATGTATTCAATAATGTATTTGTCTGATCGTATTTGCAGTAGATGGATGGTTAAATAATGTCACACGATCGGTCATCATACCGCAGGCTCTCATTTGCAAGTGCACTGATTGCGTGCCGGTAGGCTGTACCTGACATTTATTAAGTCGATTGCTCTTGTAAGTTCACCAGATTGGTACCAGTTATTGTCGTGTTTGCATTGTAATGCACAGCTTTGCCTCTCCTTGTTATAAAAATAACTTCCATGCAACTTTAGCCAATGCAACCTCCTATGTCAGTGTTCCTTTACGAATACTGTAAGATATTATATTATAAAACATTGTTAATTGTGTGTGCGTGTGTGCGCGCTGGCTATAGACAGTCTATAGACTCATGCAGGCTATAGACTGATTGTCTTGGCTTGAATCCATGAAATATTGTAAGGTTACAGATCTACTGCAGGTTGAGAAAATTGAGATCAGTATTGCGCAACAATAGGGAGATGGGGACCCCGCAATATTTACGGGTATTTCGCACACTGATAATATCGGATCACTGTGGGTCCTGTGGGGGTCATGAGCATTGCTTAATGGGGTAAAGTGGATGTTTTAGGCGGGAAAACAGATGGACTGCATACCATAATTGTAAACGTACTTGGTGAATGGAGTTGAACAAGTATTTAGTTAAGGGTGGATGAACATACGTCAAGTCTCTTTTCAGTCTTGGCCCCCCAGTGGTGGAATGAACTCCTGCTTCAGATCTGCTGAGTCCCTCACTGTCTTCAAGCGTCATCTGAAGACCCACCTCTTCAAGGAGCACTTTGGTGACTAACTAGGCCTCTTGTTATTGCTTATTCATTACTTTTTCTTATATTTATTTACTTATTTTTAAAACTTTCAGGCACTTACCCTCTTAACTCCATGTCTTCCTTACTTGTGCTTTAACCATTAAAGCGGATGTTGATTTAAGTTTAGCTTTACTGGTCTGAAGAACAGATGTGGTCTACTTGAGCACTAAAGTATGTCACTCTGGATAAGAGCATCTGCTACATGTAAAATGTAAACCTAATGGAGTAGCTACTGTTAGTTTGGATAAACAATGGGCATAAAACAAGCTATTTCTGATTTTCTACATATGAACCGGATATGTTTAACAATGTTTACATATTACTTTAAACTCATATTTGGAGAAGGACACTTTTAACATACAAATCAGGTGCACAGCTGTAGCTCTTATGATTACACCCTGTCCCTACTGTAATGTTCACAGCTCACTGACCACTATGCATGCATTCATCACACTTAACTGTCAGCTGAGCCGCAGCAATCCTTGACAAATGCAGTACATATTCCACTACAAAGCCATCGCCAGTATCTCTATATCTTGAAATGTCTGGGACCGTGTAATCTTCTCTTTTTTAATAAGAAGAGAAGCACCAGAAAACTGACAAAAGCAGACTGGTTAAAGTCTTTGATAAATACATTGTAATGCTTGCTAATATTATGCAAAATGCTAGAGTTGTCGGATTAAGAAGACACAGAAGTTGGCCAAATTCTGCTTTAGGTTTTACTGTAGCGATTAAAGGTAATCTTATTTACCCAACAAAGTGCAGGTAAATATAGTATTCAATGTTTGTGTGACCTGATATCTGTCAGGTAGACTTACAGAGAAGGCCTGCTGTTGACAGTTTGGTTTTCAAAGCTCATGTTGAAAGAGAACAGGAGGCTAATGGACTGTGTTGGCTGTTTTATGGGATATGTTGGAGTTATTATACTATTTTATAACATACAGCTCTGGAAAAAAATAAGAGACCACTGCAATTGATTTTTAAATAAGCATCTCTATGAGTATGACAACCATTCCACGCCAGTGTGAGGAAAAGTATGTAAAAAAAACTGCTGAAATCAACACTCTTCTCTTACAATGTGACCAGTTGGATGGCAATACACTACTAGAAGCATGTCAAAGGTAATTATTACCATTTTGTTTAAGAGTGAACAAGAGATTTTTGTTTGAATTATTCAGTTTTTGTAAAAACTGCATCATTTTTCTTATTTTGATGTTTTATCATTTCCTTTAATATGATGCATTAAAGAACAAAATTTGTATTTGGAAATTAGGAGAAATATTGTCAGCAGTTCTTAAAACTAAGGCAATGCTGTTCAGGTCAAAAGATAAAACCTGAGAAACTGAACATTTTTGCAGTGGTTTAGAATTTTTTATACATCGACATAAGTGGTATACAAGTACAAATAGGCATATGTGGTAAGCAGTTTTCAGTATTCACAGCTCAAATGCGTACCTAATTTGTGTAACTTCATACTGCGTGCCCCGCCCCGGCCCGAGACACGGCCCTCTGTGCGCAGGACTTCACAATGCTTTACAAGGCAGTTAGCAGCTAATATTAGCACCGCCCACCCGGAACCTCGCCACAGCCGAAGCACATATTCCTGCGTGATCCCACCTGCCTGGAACCACGGCCATACCAATTGATTCATGTAGGTACTCATTAGAGTACTACAGCAAAAAAATTGTCAACCCATGAATACTTTATAAAAAGTCACCTAATAACTGACTCCTGAGATACAACTTTATTCACAAGTTTATACAGAGTTGTAATGTTTCAACACATCAACACACTTCGAATGGAAGAGTTGAGGAATGTCACACCCCCTGTCAGCAGCCACTAGAGCAGACCTGGGCATTTTACGGCCCGCAAGCCTCATACAGCCCTTTGGGTATCCATGTCCGGCCCGCAGTATGTCAGTCATAAACATGAATGAATAATATTGTCAAAAAAACTATTCTCAGATAGTAATCGATACTAAAATTTTGTATCGAGTTCGATATCAATTAGCACTGGTATCAATACGTAAACGCCAGTTTTGCATCTGCTGGTTCACGGAAATCGCCGGCAGACTACAACAATTTTCAACAGGTATTGCAGCGGGCAGCCCCTCCCCCGGCTACCTGGAAGACCCAATGTTTACATGACAGCCTATTCAGGATTTAAAGGTGCCTGCTGCTTTTTTTTCCTGCACCTTTAAAAACAGCTGTAACAGAACATTTTGCCGCGAAATTTTACAGGGACCCTCAGCTCCCCGAGACCTATTGAACGAGGCCAGTCGTGAAGCTGTCCTCCGCAGAGAACCGGCGCGACGGCCCCTGAGCACACTTTAAATTATTTATTAAAAAGTTCCCGTGTTTGTTTTTTTTCCCCCGTAGTATCGAAAATAGCATCGAGCACCATCCTTAGTATCGGTATCGAGTTTGAAATTTCAGTGTCGTGACAAGCCTAGTAGCAGCTTATCAAAATATATAATTTACCGCTTTTTACAATGGGAGAAAATTAATACTGAGCAGAATTAAGTTCATGTTATCATTGGTTCGGCCCTCCAACACAGTTCAGATTTTTAATGTGGCCCCCTGTAGAAATTAATTGCCCAGCCCTGCACTAGAGGCTGCTGCTGCCCTGGATAAATATGGCTTTTGTGTTGACAGGGGGTGGGGTCTCATCACTGGCAGTGAGGCTTCTCAGCTGCCGGGGATGAGACCAGATCAGTACCAGGTGTTTTTAGTTTCTGTATTGTGCGTGTATATATAGTGCCTGTCTTCTGTTGGTTCTTGTGCATCCACCCTCACCTATACCCTTATTTTGTGTTAAGTATGAAGTTCTGTTTTCAGGCCACCATGCCGTGTTATTGTTTATGTTTTGAAAATAAATTAAAAAAAAGAAATGGAAGTCTGCATTTGTGCCTCCTGCCTGACCGTGCCTTGTGCGAGGAAAGACGTGACAAGGAGACTGTAGAACTTGCACTCTCTTCCCACTATTTTGTCAGATTTGACATATTAAACCATTTACCATTTAAATCTGTCATGTTTATAATTTCCCTTAATGTACCGACAAAGCTTCATTTTCTTCATTTCAGTTTCAAACAAACTACTATTTGTTTAAAATATAAATACTGAAAAAGCAAATACACTGCAAGTAAATAACTTCTGAGGTATAAAAAGTATACAACAGGAAAGAAGACGTTACCTGTCGACCGCAATAGCAACCAGGGTAAAAACTGAAGCTGAGACCGATATGCCCTGGACCATTCCGCTCATTTTACACACCATACTTCCAAATGGCCAGCCTGTGAAAAAGAGAGAGAGAAATCACATACTTCAACCGTCTGTGGAGATCTCATGCATAATGAAATTATTATCTTACAGCTGTGGGAAGTATATGGTATTTAAGGGTAAGTACACCATATAATAATAGAACAATATATACCACACATGAAAACGGAGCCTAATATTCACGTGAGAATATTTCTGCTACAGAATTCTAAACATATGCTAGTTTTAGATGGCCACATTATTATTTTGGTTATACTTTATTGATCCTAGAGGAAAAAGCCTCTGCATTTTACCCATTCACCACAGATGGGCAGCCATAGCACCCGGGGAGCACTGTATGGGCAGTACCTTCCTGGGATTCAAACCCACAACCTTCTGATCGCATGGGGCAACTTCCTAACCACCGGACCATCAGCTTATTTACCAAGCACCTTAACGTATTTAAAAATTAATGCTGTAAATTTGAAAATTAAAAATAAAATTACTTTTCTTAATATTAGACATGAAAAAGGCTATTTTAACATCTTTGGTTACACTGGTGCAAATCGAACAGGTTCATAATATCTGGGAGGTTAGGGACATGAATCCAATTTTCCAATGAAAAGAAATTAATCCAGACAATTTTTTAATTAAATGAAATGAATCTGGCCAAACTGTAGTTAACAACTGAAGTCTGATGAGAACCTGGGGTTGGGTCATCTGGAAAAGAAGCGGCACCCATGGCTGAAGTTGCTATGGTTACTCTAGCAATTACTCTAGATTAGGCAGCAACAGAAACAAATTTTATTATAGCCTTTAGTTGACCTAACTTTGATTGAATCTTGAATAAGTAACTTTGTAATCCTGACGTTTGAAATTCTAAAATATGGAGGAAAAAAATCTAAATATTGCCAATTAGAAAGAAAATCTTTCCACAGCATTTTTCCCCAGTATTACTCATTTAGTCAATTTAGTATCAAGGGCAGTGCAATTTGTCTATTGGACGTAGGTCCCATTTGCATATTATCTTAATAGTACAAGTTGATAAGAGGAAGACTAATGCTATCTCTTGTGCCGTGCTGGCAGCCTGATGCTCATTTTTCACTGCTGTGAGGCCAATAGTGAGGTCAGAAGTTGTGATGGGAGTGTTAAGTCAGATTACAGGTTAATGACAGTGAATACCAAGCAAGTCAGTGCCTTACTGCTTTTGCCCTTAATACCACCACGGAAAAGTAGCTCAAGAGCAACCGAAATGCAAGTAAATCAGAGGCCACGGATTTGCCTTAGTGGCATGCCATGTGATTCACTTTCACATCTGCTCCCACCAGTGGGATCTGATTTGTGCTTTTCACAACAGAAGAGATGAATGTGCTTGAAGAGAAAGGCATCTTAAGGACAAATAACATTAGTCATCATAAATAATGTGACTTTCATTTCTCAAAATAAAGAATCTTAATTAATTTTCTTTTTTTTATCACTGAGGTGTACACTTTTTAGGCTTAAGAGGTTTTTTTATTTATTATTTATATAGAGAGAAATAAAGAGGTCTTTTGATATTTTTGTTGTTGTCTTGACTATATTCCAGAAAAAACAGGGTAACAAGATATGCTACTGTGTAGATTATAAATGGTTAAAAGTATTTAATTAAAAGTTCTCTTATCAAGTTTAACTAAGGATCATATCCATGAATATGAAAAGCATTAAGAAATTTCTGGGCATTTATCCTAAGGCCTGCATATCCTACTGTCAGCTCCATAATTATTTGCAGCCTTGATCAAGAAGGCCTTTTAAAGTCATGAAAAAGTGAAGTTAATTAGCTCACATTTAAATAATAAAGTGAAATAAACGTGCTCAAGAACTCTTAAAGCCAAAGTAGCCTACACCAGCCCAGCCAACAGAAACAAACATTGATGTTTGCTTGTTGTGCCATATGTGTATTTCATCGATGTGGCAATATGGCAGCTGGTGGTGTAGTGGTTAGGGTGTTGCCCCTGTGATCAGAAGATTGTGGGTTCAAATCCCAGGACTGCTAGTGACACCTCTGAGGTAGCCTTGCGCAAGGTACCGTCCTCACGCACTGCTGTGGTCCTGGTTGCCCAGTGGTTCACTAGGTGAATGGGATAAATGCAGAGAAGATTACATGCTATTCACGCTGTGGTGTGTTCACGTATGACAAATGTTCAGTTGTCACTATAGCATGTTTTCCCACTTTCATTTTAGTCCATTTTCCAGTTATTTTTTCTGGATTTTCCAGGGTCAGTTGTAAACAGAATGCTGGTGTTTGCCTAGCCTTTAAGCAGTCATCCATGACTTTCTCTTCCATTGGTTATGAAGAACTGTTTTAAATGGCTGATTTACATGTCTCTTATTGATTTTTTTCCCCCCCATTATTGCATTGCATGGTAACTTGTTTGTGTTGGAGTGACATTGTAAAGGGGGGTGGGAAAGTCATAGACTTAAAAGCTAAAACATCTCTGTTGAGTATATATTAAAAAAACAGGTTCTACAGAGGGTGTAGTGTGCAATAAGAAGCACACTTGGCAATCAGAACAACCCATTTGGAGTTTATTGTTTGCTGCAGACTTACAATTTCCCTGAACAACTGAAATAAAAGCAAGCTGTCTACTGACCCTCAAGCAGATTCCCTACTTAAAAATGTATTTTATCCTTTGTAATGTGTTTCATGCAATTAAAGTTTATATATGGGTACCTGAGCACAGGTTTCCCTGGCGGGACAATAAAATTAGAGAAAATCTGAAGCGAGAACAGATATCCTTGAACAATATGGGGAAGATTAAAAAAAAACCCTGAAGTTAAATGAGACAAAAGCGTGTTGACAATAATAACAATAGCTACATGTCTGAAATTGTTAATTCCCTACCCCACGCATAGTGAGGAGGATGATAAGAGAGGCAAACATTTCTCAAGTGACCAAAACAGAGCAAACTCAAGGTGAGTTTGGTGCAAAAAGAAGAAAAGAATCTCATTCCCTCAGTTTGATGGGTGTCAGATGTTTTGGAGCCATTTTTCCTTTAATCTTAAGATCAATTCTATCATGCAGTAGTGAGATATTTTAAACAAAAATCTGACTGCCTTGAGAAAACAGATGGGCTCCTCCAGCAGAACAATGATCCTACAGACATCTAAATGCACACAAAAATGGCTCACTGACCAAAGTATAAAACTTTTGACCTTATCATCCCAGTCCAATGACCTAAATCCCACCAAAAACCTGTGGGGCTAAAAATAGAGTCCAAAAGAGATGGTCTAGGAACATGGAGGATCTGTAGAGCTTCTGAACTGAGGAGTGAAAGATTCAGATTACTCACTCTGTACTCTCCCAGGGCTTTATATGAGGTAAAATATTGGTAATGTTGGCTGCAATAAGTACTAAATGCAGGGGTTCCAATAAATTGTTGGACATGTTAATTTGTTAAAATCTATATTTTATGATAAGGGGTTGTTTTTTTACACTGAACCCGACTGTATATTCTCTCAGTAGACAGTAAAACACAATTACAGTAATTGGCTGTGATTTACTGTGACTACACTATTCATAGCAAATAACAGTAGATTGAAGTTGATTCAAATTTACTGTAATTTATTTTAAATTTACTTTACAGGAAAATTCAGTTACAGACATCAAACATAGTTCTTAAGGGTACCAACCATGGCATCGTAGCCATCGGGCACATCAGATTTGACAGATGAGAGAAAGCCAAAACGTGCATAGTGTGGGGTCCTTAAAACTAGGAATAGGCCCCTTAACTTAGTAGGCTAAAGAGTGAAGTAAGTAGTGAAACAGTAATGGTGTAAGATCCCTGTTCACTTACCATTAAGCCTGGAAATTAGCTTTTCATTTGCTTTTATTAAATGCTTGAATGACAAAATTATGGCACACTAAAACACGAACATTATAGTGCACTAGTGCACTAATTAAGCAGAATAGCACAACCTCCTTATGATGATACATGGAGATGACACTCCAGAAATCACTCATGATGAAGAGCTGTAGCTGTGCCAGGGTTTGCTCTTCGCCATTAATTTCTTCCATGAAACAACTCGCAACAATTCGTTTGAGCCTCAACTCTAACTGTAAGTGACTTTGGTAGCATTCTGAGTCATCCTCCAGCTGCCTTGTCATTACAGGTCAGCACCTCTAAGGACATTGTCAATTTATACTTGGTTTAGGGTCGTCAATGCTTTATATTTCTGTTCTCTTTCATTAGTTCTGCACAATTTTGCCAGACAACTCTGCACCTCAGACACACGCCGCTTTTTATTCAGTTCCGATAACACCCAACACATATTGAACCGTGTTCTTTTTTGCTGAAAAGATTAATGGCAAACTTAGCACAAGAACATTCATCCTGTAAGATTTGATGGCATTTTCTGGGCTCAGGAGGCAAAGCTCAAGATTAAGTTCATCAATCAAACCTGATCCAATGTGGGATATGGTTTCTTAAAGCGGCACTCAACACATGATCTAGAGCACGAATTTCGGCCATAGACTTAGGCTGCACATAATATTGTATGTTACTCATCATTACAATATCAGCTTTTGCAAACAGACCTCTGTAATGTAGTTGTATTGTAATATAGTCTATTGTAATGTACTTGGTATCATGTAAATAATAATAACTCTGAATATATACTGGTTAATGCTGCTATCACACCCTGTGTTAAAAATAAACCTATTATGTTTTCTCCTGTGTGCATTTCCTCCTCCTGAGTATCACTGGACACTCTGAATTGTGAGACTGTTTAGCAATCTCAATGGGCATAATGCTAAGTGCATGCTTCAAACAAGTTAACAGCCCTGCGTACTGAAATGATCTTGCATTAAAGTCACATGTGAACACACCACAGCAGACAGTGTGAAATTTAACCTATTCTCCAAGGGAAGCAGGGGGCTGCCACTAACAGTGGGCACCCTGTTAGCAGTGTGTCTGGACGGTACTTTACTCAAGGGTACCTCAGTGGTGACACTAGCAGTCCGGGCATTCGAACCCATGACCTTCTGATCGCACAACTTACCTACCACTAACCCTAACGCCCTAACCACTAGGCCACTGGCTGTTAAGTTAACGTCCTTTAATTTTAGTGCACAATTTATTTGATGAGTTTAACAAACAGGAAAAAAACATAAAATATGAACTGTGCCATACATTTTGCACAAGCATTTTATTTTTTGCCAATTAGTTTTATTCAGAAGGTGGTGTGGAGCCTATGCCAGCGATCCTGAGGCAAAAGGCAAACAAACACGTTGGGCAGGTTGCCAGTCCATCACAGGACAGATACAAAGACACAAAAAAAACTCACAGTCACACCTAGGACCAATGTAGAAGCTCCAATTCAACTGAAGTGAACGTTTCTGTATTATGGAATGGAACCGGAGCACATTTAAACTGAACACAGAAAGGACCTTTGGCCGCCCAAGCCGAGAAATGAACTCAATGAGGTCACAGCGCTACCCACTGAGTCACTGTGCCGCCCATCCAAGAAGATCAGCATATTCACTTTCTACAGACTTGAACACCAAATGTTATCATGTATCGTCACTGACATTTAGTCCAAGAAGATTTCAGGGATGCAGCCCAGCTCTTCTTTCACGTGCTTTGTCTTTGCTATCGCGCTCTGGTCACTTTGGGCTATCCTCATAGCTTGTAAAAATTACAACAAAACAGACACAGCGTGACAGGAGGAGGATTAGTAGGAAAGGTTTTTCCTCGTTAAAAATTCACATAATATATTAAATAAAGCATACTGAACTCTTACTGAGAGTTCTGAGTCTTACTTTAGAAAATGCTAATGGGCTACAGGCTAATCTGGTAGCACTCAGAGTTGTCTATATATATGTCTATATATATATATATATATATATGTGTGTGTGTGTGTGTATATATATATATGTATGTATATGTATATATATGTATATATATATATGTATATGTATATATATATATATGTATATGTATATATATATATGTGTGTGTGTGTATATATATATATATGTATGTATATGGATATATATATG
>JBBJLS010071673.1:0-10923 GCA_037577275.1 Bryconaethiops microstoma
TCGCCCTGATTTCGCTGTGTGTGTGTGTGTGCGTGTGTGTGTGTGTGTGTGTGTGTGTGTGTGTGTGTTTTCCCTCTCTATAGGAAATTCTGTTTTTTTTAGCTCCATTCTCTCAGATCAGGCCTGTCAGCACTATTTCATTACTGGTCTGGGAGTTTCCAGTCATGTATGTTTGAATTTAGGCCTGTATTTAGAGAACAGAGGTCAATACTATAGAATTTAAAAAAAAAAGATTCTGTGTACTGTACATTTCCTTGTGAAAGAAACACTTTCTTTAAAAAGTCTTTTTTACTATATACTCCTAGATTTCCAATAAAAAGATTAAGCATCATAGTATTCCTCTTGCTTGTTTCCACACACACTATTCATAGACCAGATTTAGCTCAGGTTCACAATTAAAATGTGGCAGGGAAATCAGTATTACTGTGACTTGGACTCCACTGGGGTTTTATGAATATTTGACCTTTGAGCTACAAAAACTCGGACATCTGCTTTTTACCCTGTTTTCCACATCAGTTCAGTATCAGTATTGACTCAGTATTGCGTCAACATTTTTATCTTTAAGGACTGGGACACTGTGTGGGTAGAAAAAGCATTTTTTGTATCGTTGTTTTGTCTATTGAGTGACTATGAAAGACACAATGTTCTTTTCATTATGGAAAACATAACACATGGTTCGTAGACTAATTTTTTAGGTGTGAGTTTCACACATTTCGCACAAACTGTTGTAGTGTTGTGTGAGTGTTCATATCACAGCGTATCACAGTTTTTGTTTTTTTCCTTTCCTTTTCTGTAAGGCTTTTTAAACTCTGATTTGTTTCGTGCTCCACAGACAATAATGGTCTCCTCTCAAGTTCGGACAGGGGAACTCCGTTACCAGGCCATCAGGAGGTAAGTGAACTCTTTTTAGATCCCAGATCTGAAAAGCTGAAATGTAAAGAATGTTGTTTTTCAGCTAACTAAGACTATCGAATTCAATCTATAATAATGAGATTTAAAAATCTCACTTCTTTTGTGTATTGTACCACTTCATTCAATGAAATAATTAAGGCATGGTCCTATAGACCAGTGATTTTAGTCCAGCAGATCTTTAATTAAAATTTTTTTTTCAGATTTCTGGATAGATTGCATCTTTTTAACATGTTCTTTTAAACTGTTATCACTACAATGTAAAAACTCTACAACAGTTTAGTTCAATGTGTGAATCATATCGTAGTATTCAAAATTTCCAAAACTCAACACAACCATGTTGCATGATTTATTATGGATAAACTTGTCTCCTGTTGAATATAAATAGAATATCCAAGTGTCTGTTTCCTTTGTACTAGACAACATTCACACAAACGGAATGAATGAGAGCTCACTGGATAATGCAGTTCTGAGGCACATTCTTGAAAAAAAAAAAATCAGCATTCATAAAATTTTACATGTTCATTCTTAACGTAATTCCGAAGGATTTTAAAGGTTTATTTCCGAGTACATTAGTCATAGTTGAATTCATGACCTGAAACATGATGATTATGCAAATAAACAATAGATTTTCTGTTTAAAATCCTTGTTCTGTTGTGTGTCTTAAACATTTTAAGCCAAGGAAAATATTTCGGATATTAAAAATGTTCAAAATATTTTTTTCTCTTTGCACATTCAAAACATTTGTAAGTAGTATAAATTATAATAGTCAGTAATTCTCTGGCAAAGATTCATTGTGATATCTGTTGTTTTTTAAAAAAAAAATACTCTTCATTTATCGTCTCACCTTTGAATTACACACACGCTTCTATGTTTTCTGAAGGTAAAATAGTGTGATTTAAACAGAAGTGTTTGTTTTGAGTGGTTCATCCTCGCAGCTCTCAAGACACCCCCGCCCCCACTTTGACCCAAGTAATGTCCGAAACCATGTGTGCTCTTTCTCATGACCTATATATGTGACATCATTCAGTTCAATGCGGAGGTTTCAGTAGGTTAAAGGTTAGAAGCTACTAAAGCTTCCTGTGGCTGAGGTCTCCCTTAGCGGCAGGAATGGGAGAACACATTATGTAATGGATCACTATTCCATACAGCCACATCATACACCAAACAGTCAGGGCTCTTAACTCATTGCCACCAAGGGACTGTTAAACTCAACAACACAAAACAGCTTCTGTAGACACAAATAACACAAAATACTACAGACTGGACTTAATGTTAATTTATTGTATATTTGTACATTTGCCTCATGCCAAATTTGCACCTACTACAACTGTATGTCAGCAGTTTCCCAGTCATTTTTGAATTTTTAAATACCAGCAGCACATTTCACTTTACTATAATTGCACACTCGCACTTTGTATCATCCCCATCTTGTTTTAAAAACTTTTCATATTCTGTAAATTGCACCATGGAGGGCTTGTGTACACTGTGTACTGAGTATATTGTTGTATTGACAATTCACAAAATCTGGAGTTTCGAATCTTGAATACATGCAGAGGATCTAGTCTTCTGTGGATTTGTATTCTTTCACTTCAGTACATTATTGTGCTTTGGCTTTTAATTGCAGTTCATTTGTGTGGGTGCTTGCAGCAAAAATTGGATAAGATTCAAATATAAAAATGCTGTAAAAGGCCTTTAAAAGCCAAATGCCATCATCATGATGGATCTTTAGCCCTTTCCAAGCCGGATTACAAGTACCTGGAGATGCTATAAGTAATTGCTGCTGTGATTTATGGTTTTAATCCAGTATGAGTCTGCTATATCAGTGGCTTTCACAAGCCTGATGTGTAACGTCATAAAACCTGGTAATAAATCTGGTAGTGTGCCGTATTTTTAATATATACCCAGGCCATATCAGCAAGTTTGGGCAAATTATGCAGGTAAATGCAGCACAAACCGTCCTGCCAAATCCTTCACAGATTATGTTTCAGAACCTCGTCTGGTAAATCTAATCCAGCTCGACAGTGCTTTCAGTGATACAGCTTTACAAGGGACTAATAAACTCATGATTATGTGACACACAAAGCAATCAGAAGTTCGTGTGCATAGTATTTCAGTACGTGATATATCAGTATACAGAATGCCATTAGAGTAACTGTGATGTGATGCAGCTTTTTCTGGGCTGCTATGAGAAAAAACACTAACACTTCACTTTCAGAGACAAATACACAGACGTTGGAATCAGCCTGGCAGCCCTGACCATGATTGCTTAAACTCATCGGTGTGTGGGATGAGCCACTGCTATAATGAGACCCTGAGAGCTGTGTTTTCTCACCCTAGTTCTAGTTCTGTATTATTAGAAGCTTTATTTACTGGATTCTATCTGGAATTGCTATAAAAACAGTACATTCATAAAATGACTCTAAGAACCATTATGCATTCATGAAAGTTATTGGGTTTGGAGAAACATTGATTCCTGATTAAGGCAATTCTTTGCCCTAAATAGTGTATTTTTATCTAGAGACAGACCCAAAGATTGTCCTGAAACTACAGATTGTCTTTGTTGTGGTCAGACAAGTGGAACACTAGGGATTGCCCTAGTTTTTCCTCACATGACAGGCCAAATCTTCAAGGCTTGGGAACAGGGTTTGCCGTATATCTATCCTGCACTGCAATCAAGTACAGGTGATGGGTCCTTCTGACACTAAAACTTTTTTTTTTTCTTTCTATGACTAGGAAAAAAAGGTTTCAGTGTGAGAATAAAAGGTTTCCTTTTAATTCCCATTACTATGCTAAAAAAATTCTTTTAAGATTCAATTTCCAAACTGAAGGACTTATAGTGAATTATGACATTGAGCCATGTGGGGGAGAACTAATGGCACATTTTTCCTCTGAATTGCTGGGTGAGGCTGGACGTAGATAAAAAATAACTAAAGTGGTCAGAGAATGCAGCTGTTAGAGCGGTTAGAGAATGATCGTATGCATTATGCAGGGGTCAAATGGGGTTATTTCTGACTTGCAGCAAAATTAGTTTATGAGGTGTTACAAGGAAGATTCAGTTCTTTCAGAAACAGAAGTTTACAGAAGTGGCAGGCAGCCAGGAAATATGAAGTCTGAGCACTAGGAGAATGAAGGCAGGCTCTAGTGACTTGCGGCTGTAACACAGGGCTCATTCAGGGGGGGGTAAACTAGCTGAACTCTTATCTGCATGTGTGAGAGTGAGGCCAGTTTTCAGAGTCCTGCGAACACAGCATGCAGCGTGAATGTCCTGGATTTGCTCTGTTTAACCCGCCAGCTTTGGAGTGTTTATGAACGACATGCCAACTCACACTGAGGTATGGAAGCAGTGTGTAAACTTTACTTGAGAACTTAGTATATTGCACAGTAAATATTTAAGCAGAGATTTTATTTTATGGATTTTATTTTTCTAGTTGTTCTTAAGACATGAGAATTTAGTTGAGTAACTGAATGTGTGTATGTGTATTCTTACATGTTTTTTTTTAAATGTAGTTTTATTTAATTTAAGTTATAATATACAATAATTTATTTAATTTAAGTTATAATATACTTTTAGGCTCTTGTACACACACACACACACACAAACATATATATATTATATTATATGTGTGTGTCCAATTAAAGCTGATCAGTTAATCCCAGAAAAAAGTCATGTGTTAAAATGAATGCAGGCCGTGTTCTGTAAAAAGAAGAAGACAACAAGAATGTGCTGCTTGGCCCAGTGAACAGAAAGTTTATGTTTAAAGTTGGACAGATGGAACGGTTGATAGGAGTATCGTTATCTGCAATTCATGCAATAAGGAATTTTTGTATCATCGGAGTACATCAAGTCTAAAATATCACCTCAGCGCAAAGCATTTAGGAGCTAACACGGTGGTCCGGGCAGAACAGCCCGATCCCAGCGCCAGCGACCCGCCACACTGGACCAGGCACTCAGACCCAAACTGAACACAACTACCGCTGACCCACTTAGCAACAGAGACCATTTTGTCAGGGTTTTGGTGAGTTTGTTTTGACACATACAGTGCTGGAGAAACAGTGTGAAGGGGTGTTCTTCTATAGTTACGTCTAGGTTATAATTGTGGCTTGAGATGCCTTGTATGCATGGGCGCCAGAACCATTATATTAGAATGAACAATTAAAAATCATTAGATTCTCTCACCCCAGCGATTTGTGAGGTGAAGCACGCGAGATGCCGAGTGCAGCACACGCCTCCACTGTGCCCCCTGGGAAAACACTACGCTACAGCTATCTCCCACCAGACCCCCCAACAGCAATTTTGGTTTCGTTCCCTCAGCATATTAGGTTGTTTTTTAATTGGGATGATTATTGCGCATGAACAGTGCAAAAAAAAAAGTTTTGCTGTAAAACCTTTTCCAACCAAAAATGTGTGCAATTAATTTAAATGAATTAATCAAAGCTGGTCATTAATTAGATACATTTTTAAATCACATGACGCCCCGTGTGTGTGTGTGTGTGTGTGTGTGTGTGTGTGTACATGATCAAAAATCAAAATGATCTTTGTCTTAGAGTTGGTTATACATTAACTAATTAACTATAAAAAGTATTCATATGCACCAAATCAAAGTTGCCTTTTGGTGATTGATTGTGTGTCTTTGTGTGTGTGCGCGTGTGTTTCTGCCTTTGTGTGTGTCTCTCCTAGCCAGTGATCACAGCACAGATGAAATTGCTATAATGAATTATATATTCTTTGCCAGACTGTTTAATGATGAATGAGGTGAAGTTGATTTTTCTAAAGGGTTTCTATCCTAGTTTATTTCCTGTCAGGACACAATTCCCTACCTCACTTGTTTGCTTCTGAGTCATTGCTGAAATTGTGCCTGTGCAGCCATCAAATAAGAATCAATAATATTGAGTAACTAATTTTCCTCTCTTCTTAATTAAGGAGATTTTAACTAGAGTGACCTGAGCTGCTCCCTCACTAACAATCCTGAGAAACACAGAGGCTGTCTGAATGGATGGCTGTTGGTTAGCTTTTCCATTTGATTATTAATGGAGACACAAAAAACAAAACATCTTACCCGCACATACTGTCTACTATTTAAGAAATGACGAAATTTGAAGTAGCTGCTGTTTTGTTGTGGTTTTTACAGAAAGTGTGGAATTCTACAGGCTGTTAGAAGTTGCTGTTTGATGCGAAGTCGCTTCGAGTGAACATTCCGCACTCAAACATGCCCACCCAGTCTGCCTTCATACCTTTATTACAGCTGATATTTCCCATCGGGATTATGCAGTGCTGTGAAAAAGTATTTGCCCCCTTCCTCATTTTTTTTTTTTGCATGTTTTTGTCACGCTTAAATGTTTCAGATTATCAAACAAATTTGAATACTAGACAAAGATAACCCAAGTAAACACAAAATGCAGTTTTTAAGTGATGATTTTATTTATTTAGGGGGAAAAAAGACTATCCAAACTTACATGGCCCTATGTGAAAAAGTAATTACCCCCCCCCCCCCCCCTCCCCCTTGTAAAATCGTGAAGTAACTTTGGTTAATCACATTGTTTGACTTTGGTTAATCACATTGTTGCAAATACTTTTTCACAACACTACATGTCTTAAATGCATTTTAATATCTAACACAGACACATTTCTGTTAGATTCAGCTGTTTTTTTCTTGATGTTATCAGGCTTTCTGTGGGCTAATGGATCAAACATTGTCCTTACTATAGAATGTTAGCTAATAAACAGTCATACTAATAGAATTAAGCGACAGGCTTAATTTTAAGTTTAAATCTATACTGAAGGAGTCAGCATGCAAGCGGATATCCCAAGTAGGAGTGTGTTACAGGTTGTTATTGTATTACTTTAGATGAGGTATCATTATTTTATTAGTAGTAGTAATAATGGCAGTATTAATAATAACTAACAGTAATTCTTTTATGAGAATTGTTTTCTATGCATTGCTGTGCAGCATATTTATTCCAATTTGGAATCTGATTACTGGCATTTGCACTTCATAGTCAATCTGACATTTAAGTAGACCTAAAGTGAAGACGTAATCTAATATTCCAAATCTAACTTCTTCCACAGTCACTGCGATGATAGACGAATACCTGCTGTCTGATTTCTGAATGTTGTGTGCTGGCACTCTTTGCTAGCCATTGGGAAAGACTCCCAGTGCTACATTTTCCTACATCTGTAACATACAGCCATGGAAAACAATAAGAGACCTCATCATTTTTTTTCTGGTTATTGTTTTTGTAATTTGTGGAAGTGTGTCTGTTTAAAATGTGCATGTCATTATTGTTTTATACACTATTGGCCACACTTGATTCAAAATTCCAAACAAAAAATGTTTGGAGAAAGTTTAAAAATGATGCATATAAATAATGTATTATGCCTCAGAAATGTTAAACTACACCACACTCTTACATTCTTTTACAACTGCAACAATTAAAATAGTGATGTTAAGAGCAGTGTGTGTGCATGTGTGACTCTGTTTCATCCCATCAGAACCTGAATCAGGAGTGAAGCTGCTGGAATACAGCATATAGAAAAGCTGCTCTACAAACACTACTGCACTCACAACACATATGGAGGCGTTTCTTATTTTTACACCGCTCACACTGCAATAGTTCACATAAGAATAGCAACCTGTGCATTTTACACACACACACACCAAATTGTACAATCAGGGACCAGAATAAAGAGAAAAGTGGTCTCTTATTTTTTTTTCATTTTAAAACTGTGTCACTCGTGTCCGAGGCGTCTGCAAATGATTCAATAGGAACGTAATTGAGACGTTTGGTGTCCTCAAGTGGAAAAAAACGATTGATCCTTCCCTCCGTAACTAATGTCAAATGAAAGAGTAATTGTCAAAACCACGTTCTGTTCGTAGTCTCACTTTTGAGAATTTTTGACCCAGTACAAGGACCCCTATTTTATGTGTAGTATGTGTTTTATGTATTCCCACCACAACGTAAGCTTCTTCCCAACAGAAATGGTTTGAAATGGCTGCAGCATATTTGCCTGCCCACCTGTCTGTCCTGTTCTTTGTTCATGAATAACCCTCAGCCAATATTATAATGAATATCCTTCTCAGGCATGCATCACAACTGTGCCTGTTTTCTGTTATTTGAATCAGTTGCTGGGTAACACAGAGGCCAGTGTCTGTAGACCCCTTTCACTTTGATGTTTAGGAGTGTCCAAGGTGTACAGTCACATAGTAGTTACAGAGCAAAAACACAGATGAGCATTGAATTTTGTCATGTTTGTGTATATAGCAGTGTGAAATATAGTCAAAAACCCTCTATTTAACATTTTCATGTCATGTTACACAGACAACTTTGGCTAGTAGTATGATTTCACTGATGTTTCTTGTATGTTGAGAATAGGGGATAGGTTCTAGCTACTGTTTGAGTCCCCTTGACTGTGTGTACGCAGATTGTGCTTTCATTTGTGTATGTGCACGTGCAGTCATGTTTGTCCATGTGGGTCTATTTGCTTTTCCTTGAGTAGAAACTGCTTTGTTTGTGCTCATAGTTCAGATGGTCTTCAGCTCTTGGCTCTAATGCTCCACTAGAGTTCTCTCTAACTCCACTAAAGCTAGTCTAAGCTTTCTCTTCCACAGTTGCCTGGGTGATATGATGATGTCTTTTCCCATTTTGGTAGGGATCACACCATCATATACATTGCCCTCCACAATGTTTGGGACAGAGTCACATTTTTCTTTCAGTTACACCTTTGCTTTTCAGTGTAAAATTTAAATCAAAACAATTCAGACGTGATTGAAGTGTACATTCCAAACTTTAATTTAAAGTAATTGTCATACATTTCAGTTCCACCATATAGAAATTACAACACTTTTTAAACATAGCCCCCCTATGGCACCGTAATGTTTGGTACAGTTGGCTTCCCAGGTGTTTATTCAGGTGTGTTTCATTGCTTCATTAGTGCAGGAATAAGATACCTAGGCTTGCTTTCACAATTTGGAGCCTGTAGTTGCCGTTGAAGTTGAGGTTTATTTATCGTATGTACAAAGTACAGAGCACAATGAAATGCTTACTCGAATACCCTCCTCGCAGACAGAACATGAGACATAAGAGACATAAAGACATAAAAGACAAGGCAGTACAGCAACAATAACTATAACTTCAACATAAGGAGTAAACCTGTGACAGTGAAAGTCATGGAAGCTACTATGAGGCTGAAAAACAAGAATAAATGCATTAGAGACATTGGTCAAACCTTAGGATTACCAAATAATATTAAGAAGAAAGAATACACTGGCAAGTTGGTTTGGTATTCCCAAACATCATGGAGGACACTGTTAGTTCTGCACCAGTATTGATAATTTGTTTGTGTTTTTTTTGTGTGATGTCTGGTAAAACTGGTGCAGAAGCAATTCTAGTGTTCGTTAATAAACTAAGCTAAACAAGTTAAGCTGTTACGTCCCCTCAGCTGAAATATGGGCCAACTGGGGAAACATGATTATACCTGTCTTGTATAACATCATCTTATCCACTAGGGGTTGGAAATACAATGTTATATTGCGATTTTTAAAGATTTGCGATAAGTTTAGTGATGTATTGTGAACTTTCATGATGTATACCTCTGGAAAGAAAACCTTGAAATACTGTCTTAGCTAATTTACGCTTTGTTCATCCCACTTTAGTCCTATCCTACAGAACTGTGAAGAAAACCGGCGTTTGCTCAACATTCAAATCAACCGTTAAAGAAACAAATTGCTTGGTCAATTAGTAAGGCATATTGTTTCTGTTTCATTTGATACATTGGTTTCGCTCCATTCAGTCATTTTCAGTGCGGAAAAAATAAATAGTGCCCAAAATGTGTTTTTTAACACATTTTAATGTGTTAATGTTTCTGTTATCGTTCTATGAGAAATTTCAGCTTCATAAAAGTACATCATTGGAACTTTTGAATGGCACAGTAGGGTTTTAGATCATACTCGTTTCTCAGCATGATGTAAACATGAAACAAAAGCCGTATTCAATAACGGAACAATGAAATGTGATGAGAGATAAGAAAGGAAACGGAAAGGGAGTATCAACAAGCACAGAATTTAATTGTTTAATTGGGGTTTTTTTTAGTTTCACTGACTGACAGAGAAGAGTGATCTGCGTGTATATAACTATGTTGGTACTGTCTTGTTAAATGCTAATATGCTATCTATGATTTGATGTCTCAGCTGGATCCATTTTTGCACTGTGTGTTCACTTTTGACGGACTTGTCTTATTCCATGTCTCTTTAGGTTGATAACCTGGAGCAAAGCAGGGACTCTGTATATTTCAGGGATGGCCTGCGTCGCATCGACTTTGTCCTGTCCTACGTTGATGACAAGGATGGAGACAAGAAAGCGGTATGTTCCTTATTTGATGAACATACAAAAGTATAGATGCATGCTCTCAAAAAAAAAAAAAAAACTCATTGAAACTCTGACATGATATAACTGCTGACTGTTTCATTTCATGGTCTCAGCACATGACTCCACTGTGATGAAACATTTTGGTTTACAGAGAGGAATGGTTTTGTTTTATTAAAAGGTTACCAACAATACATCCTTGAATTGACATGCTGTGGAGTGCATACATTTATTCATTTTTCTCCCACAGTATGTATGCACATTACTATATTAGGATTGTGTGCGTGTGCGTATGTGTATGTGTGTGGGTGGGTGGCAAGGGGGTTAAAGTGATGATGGAGTGAGCTGTGGTTTGTGATGCTAAGGATTGAGAAATTGCAGGAATCATGTGACTTACTGTGGCACTGTACAGATTACACCATCCAACCAGAGATTACTTACAATGAACCCCAGGTCAAACAGTCTCTGTTTCTGTTGCTGCTGTTTCTCGTTTAACTGGAAAGAGCTTCTTGAAAGCATTGTGGTCTTGAGGTTTTCTGTTGGAGCCTGATACTTTGGGATAGATGCATTCTGTCTGAAAAAGTAGGTGTGCTATGTATGCATTTGAGGGAGTACCGCACAAAGTGGTATAGATACACACAAAAATGGGTG
>JBBJLS010071674.1:0-10921 GCA_037577275.1 Bryconaethiops microstoma
TCCCACAGAAACTCCAAAATCTTGTGGAAAGTCTTCCAAGAAGAGTGGAAGCTGTTAGAGCTGCAAAGGAGGACCAAATCCAGATTAAACTCCATATTAAAGTCTATGGATTTGAATGAAGTGTCATTAAAGTCCCTGTTGGTGTAATGGTCAGTTGTCCCAGTACATTTGTCCAAATAGTGTATATTCAGTTGTACAATTTACTCAGTGCTGGACTGAGTTGTTAAATGGCTGCTTGAACAATATAAAATAGACGTATATATGTATATATATATATATATATATATATATATATATATAAATATATATAAATAATAGAACACTTAAAGTGTAAATGTAAAGTGACCAGTTTTGTCATGTGTTCACACTACAGCACAGTGTGAAATTCTTTCTCTCTATTAAACCCATTTAACCCATTTACCATCATGTAAAATGCCCGTCTACACTGCAAACCGAATTCTATACAAATTATTTACATAATTTAAAGTAGTCATGGCAGGTAGTGCTGAAGCCTGATTTTTTTCCCCCTTGTTTTGTCCATTTTCACATCAAACAGTAGCTCACAATAATTTGTAATGTCTTGGTGTGCAGTGGACAGTCTGTTTTCCTCATTTGTGTCCCTTTTAAGCTTGAACAGTGTGATGTTCTCATTGTGACTCAGCGTAAAGAGCAGTTTGCCTGTTTCTGGAGCCTTACTGCACCACTAAGGCTGCGATAATCCCTTCTGTGCTCATTTCACCCACTCAGTGAAGAGTCCTTTACTGCTGGTGATCATTCATTTTATTCAGAGGATTTACCGCTGTTTCACCGGTGCTGGGCTTCGGAACGGAAGCATTTAATGCAGTTCAGGGCCCGAGGTGTTGGGATGTCTTGTCTGTCAGTTTAACTGATTTTTAATAATTTAGGCAAAATCCAGTAGTTGAGATGGTAAGAGACTCAAGAAATTTTACGGACGCATTTACTGACATTTGCTGATGGGAAGCGAGGGCCGTGACTTATACAGCATAGATTTAGCCGTTTTATTTACTGTCCAAAACCATCAGTTCATGTGTTCTGAGTTTTCCATGTTGTGGTAAAATAGTGGTAAATCTGAGTTTTCTTTGGGGCTTGTTTTTCTGTGCAGCACGCTGCGTGTACCTCTGTCATTCTGTCATGAATGGAGATCATAAACTAAGCAAATATCTACTAAATGGTAACTTTACAGAATAAAGTATAAGGTGTTGGTAGGTGCTGAGTGTAGAAAAAACCTGATTTTCTTTTTTGATTTAAGGTGTTTTTTTTGTTGTTTTTTTTTGGCTAGCCTTCTTTTACTTATTATTTCAATGAAGCAACAATACTTTTACTTGAGCTTGGCTCCTCCCACCTCTGACAGGTAGCAGATGGGTTGGTTTAGGGTGAGTTTAGCAGAAGGCCTTCAGATGGGTGCTGTGGCATCAGATATCACAGTTGTAGCATATGGCCAAAGATAATTGATGGCGCGACCCGTCCCGTCCCGACTCCGCGCGAGTCTGCGCCGGCTGTTCTCGTGTTCCAGTACGGCAGCAGTACGTGTACTTTCAGTTCCAACTATTTAAATGAAGACTGTGAGGATCTTTTTGATGGGGTCAACTCCTACATTATGTTTGAGCTCCTCTGCGCTACTTGTTATAGGTTTATAGGCTTATGTGTCAAATGCAGTGGAATTTGACTTCTTATTCAGTTTTGTTTGTGACATTAAAAGGTAATTGTGTTTCCTAATCCATGGCAACTTCTTGTCCTTTGCCAACTCTGAAGCACAGAGGACCAGAAATGGGCTCAGACCTCATCCTTTATCATCACTGCTCAGATGTTAGTAGGTGTGAGTTTGTTCTGCTTACTGCTGGATTAGGGTTGGATCAAAAGTGTATGGTTTGGTTTTTGAAGGGCTGCTCAGGTTTATGTCTCTCAACCCTTTACTGTGTTGTGTAAAATCAGTGTATGGTCGAAGTGCTTTCTCAGTTGGGCTGGTCTTTAATGCTTGATTAATGTATGTAGCATGATTCTCTGTAATGCCCATCAGTAAAAAAATGATCAATAATAGATTCTATTAATGAAAACAGAATAATACTTTTGCAGTTAAGAAATTAATGATTTTTTTTCCCCTATAATCATTAATTGACTGGAGAAGCACAAATATGGAATTACTGAATTTCCAGCTGTTGCTGATAACAACATCAAACATTTCAACACATGTTTGATTCACATTTTGTATTTTCAAATGAATTAATGCATCTCCAGTCAACAAAATTGACCTCTATGGACACTTAGGGGTACCAGCTCTGTTAGCCATAGATGGCCTGCCTGTCAATAATCTTGTTCATGAAGGCCTTCTCTCATTGTTCACCCCTTTAAAAACTCTCGTTTCTCTCCAGGTCGACCTGAGGAGGACGGGATTTTGACAATAAGTGTGTAATTTTGTCACCCTAGAAGTGTGAGAGTTTTCATATTCTCCCTACACCTCCCCATTCGTTTTGTCATCCATGTGATGTGGTGGAGCCTAGTGGTAGGATACTTGCCTCTGGACCAAGAGTTCTTGGGTTCGAATCCTACCTTCAGCACCACCACTGGGTTCCTGAGCAAGACCCTTAACCCCAAGTTGCTCCAGGGAGACTGTGAGACTGCCCCCTGTAGTTCGGGAATGGAAGTTGCTTTGGATAAAAGCGTCTGGTAAATGCATAGAGCACATTGTTTATTTGGGTGGCAGTAAACCCTGGTTGCAGTTTTTCCATAAAATTTTTACTCGTTTTTATTTCTCAAAGTTGGAATGTCAAAAATGTCATAATTTTCAAAGCATCAGAGAAAAAAGCTGGCCAGATGCTTAAGCCTTGTCTGTTGAATCCCATGCATGTATTGTCTGGGAGCGTGTGGGCCCAGGGGACCTGCTGTTCCTCCTGTGGGCATGGAGTGAAATGAAAAGCAGGGGATGAGAGGGGTATAGATGACAGAGTGAGCTGTGCTCACTGCGGGAGCTGCAAGATGAATGAGAGGGATCGCTCTCATGCATAAGTCATACTGTCGGAGGAGTAAACCCTGAAACCACTGGCAGGAGGAGAAGAAAGGAGAGGAGAGCCAGAAAGGAGGAACACATCTGGAGAGTCAGAAATGAAAGAATGTTTGGAGAGTCAGAAAGGAAGATTAGTGTGGAGAACAAAAAGTAAGGAGAGTTTGGAGAACAAAAATGTACGAACAGTATGGAAAGTAAAAAAAGAAGGAACAGTTTGGAGAACCAGAAATGAAAGATGACTTGGAGAGTCAGAAGGGAAGATTAATTTGGAGAAGAAAAAGTAGGAACAGTTTAAAGAACAAAAAAGTAGGAACATTATGGAAGCCAAATAGAAGGAACAGTTTGGAGAACCTGAAAAAAAGAGTTTGGAGAACCATAAATGAAAGACAGTTTGGAGCATCAGAAAAGAGGAACAGTTTGGGGATACAGAAAGGAGGAATAGTTTTGAGAGTCAGAAAAGAAGAACAGTTTGGAGAACTTAAAAAGAAAGGCGAGTTTGAAGAGCCAAAATGATGAGACAGGTTGTAATCCATGATCTTTCCCTCAGGTCATAGCACACCAGAAGAGACTCTAAAAGCTTTATCAGCTCCATTTCTGTGGGGCTTTCAGAACGTCCAGAGCTGCAACAACTGGCACTTCAATTCTCCAGGTTTCAAACAAGATCTGCGAACAGACTTTCTATCCCAAGAGGTCACAGGACAGCAGTTCTCCGCCTCTGCACTTCTCCTGGGTGGCAAAGCATGCGGCATGTCACATTGAGCTCTGGAACCGTGACGATCAAAAGATGCCTGATCCAGTCGTGTTTCCCTCTCTGAGACAGGTGAGGCTTAATTGAGAGATTTTCAGTCTCATGGTGTCAGCCTAGAGCAGGGTGAGAACTGTGGGAGGCTGGAAGCCCTGAGAATCCTAATGAACATGTCTGAAGTGCTAAAGCTGGGTACAAATCAGCACATACATACATAGAAGGTTACCAGAAAAGGCCACTGTAATCTCTGTGGTACAGTGAATATGTCAGCCAGCTCCATAGGCCAACATATTTGCTATGGGAACAAAGAGTATTGGACAGCAACGGCTAGGAACTGGGATTCATGAAGTGCAGAGAATCCAGAGAACATTTTTCATCTTGAAGTCACATGACATGACATGAAAAGTCACATGACATTCAAGAAAAAATTGGTTCTCTCGGGCATGATACAAGCGTTCATGTGGGGCCCTATTGCGCTGCATAACTCGGAAATTTTGGATCTACGAGACCTCTGTGAATTCTTTGAGAACCTCCCAGAAGGCCCTGACTTGGGGGCACTACCATACGTAACAGGGTTGCCTTTCCATTAATGCTTCTATTACACACTAACAAATCAAGTCAACTAGAGCTTTATTGTCATCCCAGCCGTATACATTAAGTACACAGTGAGACAAAATATCGTTCTCCTGGACCATAGGTGCAACATACAACACAACACACTCAGACAGGTCATCAGTGAGGGTAAAAAAGGAGGGAAATGAATTATAATGAAACCTATATACATAAATATAAATATAAATATAAATATATATATATATATATATAAATCTCTGAATGGCTGTTACCACAGATACAATGGAAATCACCACACCAACACTGATAAGATCTTGCAGGTCGTCATGTTTAATTGGAATGAATATTGTGAGATAAGCTGTAATCCCATAACATCACTCACTGAAAACAGACCATTCGTAACTGTGTTTTGTTTTTTTTACAATAATCTCCTCCTTTTTTTTGCAAAACTGCTATAAAAATGCGCCTTTTGTAACCCAGACCTAACAGCATTCAACAAAATTTATAAGTGATCCAGCGACTAAGGCGGTCCTGCCACAAAGATGAAGTAGCATAGTTAAGGGCAGTTTTACTTCAGAACAAATACGTGGGAACTCAACTTGTAAGACAAAAATAAAAGATACAAATGTCCTCATCTTTAGATGTATGAGAAATGTTTTGACACTCTCGTTGCAAATGTAGAGAATAAAGTGTGGCTTGGAAATGTAATTTAGCAAAGTAACTCAATTGTTCCCTTTCAATAATACTTCAACATAAACCTTTCAAAAAATTATAGCAAAGTACAATCTTCTGTATTTTCCAACCCTGGATAAGAAACATTTTTAGAAAGGGGACAATCCAAGCATACCCTCCAAAAAATAAAGGTTCCTGAATGGTTTGAGGCTGTAACTGTCACATAACCTGCATATTATAATTGAATTCACACCTCATTTACAATAATGGTCAAACAGTAACAATCCTTTGAAATGCTCTTTAGGGAGCCACTAGATTGGTCTATCTTTGCTACAAGATAGTTGGTACCTAGTAATCACATAAATAGGCTTAGTTGAGTTTGTTTTGATTTGCGAAAAGGAAAAATTATTGCCACTTCCTGAAACATAAAGCATTTCTTTTGATGTCGAAGATAAATGAATTTCATTATGAAGACCACTGTGCAATTATTGATGTAATCACATATGAGTAACCATTAATATTTATCAAAAGTATATTTACAGTAAGCTCTTAGTCTTGTATTGAGACGACCTGACAAACTGAAGGTTTAGTTGAATATAATAACTATAATTTCAGCCACAGTAAGAGTGGCGCCACACTGTGGGTTTCAAACAGACTACGGAAATAATTTGCACCTATTATTTCAATAATAACTCTCCAACCTTTCGTCTAAATGGAGGTTACGGTATCCTGCCATATGTCCAACGTTCTTTGGACAGTAGAGGTTGGCGTTCACTGCTCTGCCTCCATTGTCTCACTGCTGCCCTCTTCATAGCCGCATCTTATTTAACAATAAAAAAAAGGTCAAGGCGACATCTCTGTTGGATACATTCACACTTTCAATGCTTTCCTCCCTTTCAGAAGCCTTTTTTTCCTGGTAGTATATGAAAACAGCAGGCACACCGAGCGCTCACCGTCTGTGGCAAAAAGACTTTTTATTCTCGGCTCGAATGGCTCTGCCCAAACTGCCGTGCGGCTTCGAAACAAAAGGCAATAAAATGGCATTGATTGAATCTTCCATAAAGACCTCCTGCACATGCCTGGCCACATTGTTCTCAGGGGTCGCTGGGTAGGATTAAGCCTAGTGGAGCTCATTGAAATTCATTGAACTTCTGTTTAAGAAGTTTTCCACCGTAATGAGCCGAGAGACTCAATGGATCTTGTCGCAGAGTGTGTGTAGTATAATTACGACCAGTTTCAGCCAACTTTTAATGTGTCCACACTCAATGGCGCTTCATCAGAAATAAACGCCTCCCTTGTAGCTCCACCTTGTTGGTGGGACTGTGGCCCAACATAGTTTGTGTGAACCATTCAATAGGCCTTTATCAATGCTCAGTTTTGGTCTGCTCTTGGTTGGAAATTTTGGGATGTTCTCCCGCACACAATCCAGCAATTATGTTGACCCCAGGGGGTTCCACACTTCTGCACCACTTTCATGTTTGCTGCACAGAGTGTACTTCACCATCCAAATGGTCAACAGCAATCCTGTAGACATAAACCGACGAACGAATGGAGAAGCGGAGCAGGTGATAAATTGTGCAATAACAGATGGGCTCCAAACTGTAACTGTACTGTATCATGGACAAATAAAGAAAGAGGAGCTCATAAATTGGCCAGTGAATGGAAGTGGAGGGGCGCTGAGTCTGTACAATATACAACTCTTCAGTTCAACTTTGATCTGGAATTTTTCAACAGATATCCTTTCACTAGTAAAAAGAAAATCACAAGGTTCTATGTATATGAGTACATGGCCCATCCATGGCATGTTGGCATCCACTATGTGCTTAACAAGCCAGGCCTTTTGAATATTGCATTGTGTTTAAATTTTTCAAAATTGAGCTGCATAATTTTTATCTCAGGTGTCAAACGGTCCATGCCGTCCCTGCGGTCCCTGCGGGAGGGGATGGGATAAATAATTCTGGGTCTTGCATGCTAGAGTATTAAATCTTTGCCTGACAGATTAGGAGGCTCAAGTCTGGCTGCCGTTTTTTAATTATCTGCAGGAAACATTAGAGTGTGGAACATTAGCGGCGGCTGGAGCGGCTGCGGCGTTGCTGGTGCACACGACTGGGTCGATGCTATCTGTAGTCTGTCCTACCTAAAGGCCGAAATCTGTCAGGGGGCCTTAATCCAGTTTATCCCAGTGGGGTCCCAGACACCAAGCCTGAACCTAATCAATCAATCGATTGTTCCCTGACCTTGACCGTAAGTGTACTGTCCTTAGTCAGAGGCCAAAGCACACTGTGGTTCAACCGGAATCCTTTGAGGCATAAGCACCAGATATTGTCCTCATCATAGGGACTGGCTGATGGATCCCAATACAGGGTCCCAATACACTCTTAACAACAGCCATTGATTGTGTGAATGTCTTGCTCATGGAAAAGAACTGCACAATACACGTGAAAACGCACAGCCAAAAAATATACAGTCATGCCAAACAACGGAATTTAATTTACTTCCAGCCTCGCACATTCATAGTCCAGGGTTTGCTAAATGACTGTATGTCCACCACTGATCGATTCAAAAAGCAAGTAATTTGTCAGTAGTTTAGCAATGTGAAATAGCTTAGACAGTCTAATAATTCATATTAATATATATTAATTATTAAATTATTAATACACAACATTGATACACATTACATTTATATAATTATTTTCATATTGACATGTTTGCAGTTCTCAAAGGCAAGACATGATTTATCCACTTCTTTAATACATACATCTGCAATAGCTTGAAGCTGGCATGGCCCACAATTTGTTCTGTGCAGCCTATAAAGGTGGTAAAGTTTGAAAACTGTCACTAATCTGTTAAAAAAAAAAAATCAGGCTCCTTTGGCTCCTCTTTATGCTGTTTGCAAGAATCCACCATGTTCAAATCAAACCAGCCAATATAAATTCTAGAAGTAGCGTCTGATGAAATGAAAAATCATTGAAATGAAAAACCTCTGTCCTCTAACAAGAGGAGCTTACATGATAAAGACAAGTCAAAAGGGGACCAAGACGGTAAACCAAACAAGAAAGAATTTGACTGATCCCAAGATAAGTCAAGGGTAAACCCTGGAGTGTTTTTTTGGAGTTAGATGGAGCTCCGGGACCCGGCAGCTTTAATAAGTTACCCACTTTTAAGCCATATAAAGGACAGCTAGGCACAAATCACTGCAAAGTATGTGATATCCAGCTGTGTGGAGTTTAGTTCACTGATAAAAAAAAAAAAAGAAAACTCATTAACTTTAACACAAAATCAACTGCATGCACGATAAGCTCCTCTGCAGGGCGGCTTTGGGGGCGGGGCTCTAGTGCAGTGGAGAAGGAGTAAACACTCGTTTCAATCCAATCAGCATTTACATATACAGCTGTTCATTATTTATGTCTTATTGGTTTAAATGATGAGTTTTAGTAGTATGGTTGACATACTGGCCTTGTTTATTTGAACATTCTGACTCGTTTTGGTGAACATGTTTTTTGTTGTTGTTGCTGAAAACGACAAAGCAATCTGGCACTGTATGATGGTAGTCTAGTGGCTACCAGCTTCCATTTCTTTGGATTGGCAGGCAAGTACATTCGCCTCTTGGCTTCAATATGAAACCAAAGAAGCACACTCGAGACACCGAAGATGTCTGATTGATTACATTCAGTGGAAGGGACAATACAGCACATTTTTAACCCAGTTTTTGGCTTAACTACTATAGAATATTAACTGAGCACTGGCCTATGTGGTATTGCATTCTCACTCACTACATTTACATAGTAAGTATTAAGAACTGCTTCAGTTTCACTTTACTTCTCAATAGCTGCTAAGCTTTGGAAACATATTTCAAACATTTTACAAATTCCTCATATTTGGTGAACGACACCAGTCCATGTATGTTCCTAGGGAAGGACTTTGGGATGAAGACTAGCTTTGAGCAAAGTGCCTCTCCCATATAAATGTGCTGCATAGGAAACAGTGCATCTGGCTCCTTTCTGGTACTGTAGGGTGATGAGACATTTATCTCTGACTCATGTGTCTGCCACTGCCAGATGAATAGCCTCTTTCGCTGTCACTAGCATAACAAAGGCCAGTTTTCTATGCAGCAAAGATGGAAATCACACTTCTGGACTATCCTGACTATCTCCTTCCATAAAACATGTGTCCCATTCCACATCACTCAACAAATGACAAATGGACAAAAGTGCAGACAAAATTCAAAACGCAGACTTTTACTCAGACTCTTCTGTCAGACCAATTTGATGAAGACTTGTTTTTGAAAAAGGCATGTGACTCAGGTAACTCTGACTTTGACTTGACTCAAAATGAGAAGAAACACAGGGGAGACGTCTGGCTACATATTGGCCGCTTTCCATGCATATCATATTTTTACGTAGTGTCTTAACAGCAACTTTGTTACTAAGGATGGTTATGCTTTGCTCATGTAATTGAAGAGAAAATGAGAGTTTACCTCCATAAACTGGAAATCAGCCGAATTCAAATAAGTATCTTCTCGGCACTTAAACTCCAGTCCCACTGTAATAATTTAACAGCTAAGAGACATATTATTTATGGATTATAGATTCAAAAAACTTAATACTTCATTGTTAGCTTTGCAAAGTGATATTACACAGACAATTTTAATGTAGCTTAAACAAACGACAATGAAACATACACTGAAATGAAAGGTTTCCGTAACATTTCATGGTGTTTGATATTCTGAAGTGATAATCAGTCCAAAATCAAGTGTGACAGGACATATTTGGCATCTGTAGTTTTCTTTAGAGCTAACATACCAAACAAGAGCTTTTAGCTGTTGTGCTAACTTCATCCCCTAAACCAGGGGTGTCGAACTCCGGTTCTGGAGGGTCGGTGTCCAGCACGGTTCGCTGGTTCTCCCCCTCAAACACATTCACTAAACCTGACAATTAACTGGCGAAGTGAACCAGGTGTTTTTGAGCATGGAAATCACCCAAACGTGCTGGACCACGGACCTCCAGGACTGGAGTTTGACACCCCTGCCCTAAACTGTGTCAAGTTTTTAGGTAACCTCAAATAAATTCATTCATGTAGCTTCTGACACTGTATCACAGCTGCCAGATCAATGGAAGCAATCAATCTTACGACCCACCACTTTTTAAATCAGACAGCTTTATTTGGAAAAGCCCTCAATCCTCCATAACCACATGGACCACTGACCCCTTTTGGTGGCACCACCCATGCACTGTGGAAGATAATGCATAAAAAACGTCTTCACTCCAAAAAGTGATGTAAATGTTCTTAAATACCTCATATACGTTCATTATACGTTCACTTTTTGTCCCTGAGGATGTATACTTTTGGTACCAAAATAGTCCTAATTTATTTTAACACAATAATTTTCTAATCTCTCTTTAACCATTAGCTTTAAATGGACTGATACATGCAAGTGGCCTCTGTTTGTCTGTATTGTATCTGTGAATAGGCAGATCTGACCCGCAGCAGACAAAAAGCAGAATATAGGTGCAGTAAGTGCATTGTTTTTGTGACATTTTTGTAGAACCTGCATAAATGCAAATCTGCATAAATGCATATTCAATTCCACAACAAAGATCTTTGCAACATTAATAAACTGACTCTAAAAAATATATTAATATTCCATTTTTTAAAGCGATTTTTAGCAGCTGTAGTTAAACAATCCTAAAAATTGGAAAACTTCCTGGAACAAGCTTTTGTTCTGGATCATTTTTCAGTTATGTGAAATAAAAAAAGGGATAAAACCAACAACTGAGCAATTTCATTACTTCGAGTGTTGATTGTTAATCCCCAAATCTCTCTCTCTCTCTCTCTCTGGTTATCTCTCTTTGACTCTCTGTCTTTATTGTAGTGTCTCTCTCTCTGGTTCTCTCTCTTTATGGTTCTCT
>JBBJLS010071675.1:0-10920 GCA_037577275.1 Bryconaethiops microstoma
AATGAGACCAGTTGGATGGTAAAACACTACTAGAAGTTCCTCAAAGGTAATTATTGCCATTTTGTTTAAGAGAGAACAAGAGATTTCTTCTGTAAACGCATCATCATTTCTCTTATTTTGATCTTTTTTTATTTCCTTTAAAATGATGCTTTAAAGAACATTATTTTTGTTTGGAAATTACGAAAAATATAGGGTTAGTGACCACTACCATAGAGTGTAATTGCTCGTCTACACAGACCATCTGAAAACCAAGCTCCAAAACATTTGTGGTGTCACAAAAACCAACCTATTTAGATATATCCGCCTATTCAGCCTACAGACGTTTAGTCCCATCCATTATACACAATATAAGCAACCCACTTAGAACACAGCTGAGGTACATATATCAGTCTTAAAGGCACAGTATCAAAAGCAGCCTGTTTAATTAATAAGGGTTATAAAGATGTTTGAAATTGGTTATGTGAAATGACTGACTGCATACAACCTCACCAACTTTTTGACGTTAGAGGGGGAAAAAATTATATTTTATTTATAAATTACACTAAAAATTATAAAGATTTGGGCCCTTTAATGTTTGTTAAAATTTACTTCGTAAAGTGTTCGTTAATATGCAAAAAGTGAGGCTGAGAAATGTTTTTTCCTGTGTGTGTGTGTTTATGTATGTGTTTGTGGGAGTATGCGCATGTGTGTTTGTGTGTATATATGTGTGTGTGTGTTTGTATGTTTGTGTGTGTATGTATGTATGGTTGTTTGTGTGTGTGTATGTTTGTGTGTATGTTTGTGTGTGTGTACGTTTGTGTGTATGTTTGTGTGTGTGTATGTGTAGGTATTAAGCCGTTTAAGTGCCAGCTGTGCCAGAAGAGTTTCAGTCGAAGAGCCCACATGCTGGAGCACCAGCGCTCTCACACCAACAACTACCGCTTCCGCTGCCCCACCTGCAGCAAGGGCTTCAGCCGCCAGGCTTACTACAGAGACCACAAGTGCCCCCTGGCAGGAGGCCCGGCAGAGGGGGGCACGCGGCGGAGCAGTGGGAGGAACGCAGACGGGAATAAAGGACCAGGTAAAGGGGCACCGTACAGACTTCACACCTAACTCATGTGCAACTCAAGGGGGGTGGTAGTAGCCTGGTGGGTAAAACTAATGATTGTCCCTGTAACTAATGATTGTGAGACTGTTCCTATAACTAATGACTGTAATACTGTCTCTGTAACTAACGACTGCAAGACTGTCTAATTATTATAACTAATTATTATAAGTTGCTTTGTCTGCAAAATGCTATAAATGTAAATATATTTAGTTATTTTGACTTTTGAACGACACCACTTTTAAAACCTTTAAGATTATATTTTTAAAAGCTTGAGATTTGATTCTACACAACATACGATTGTGAAACAAAGCTTCCTGTGAGGCCTCCGCTATCTCCACTTTCGACTCAAACACACGGAACCTCCAAATAAGACAGTACTACTGTATAAGATGATATTTTAGCAGCACTGTGATAACGACGTGCCGGCGCCTCGTTCGAGTGCTGAGGGTTAAAGCAACCACGTTTACCTTCAAAGTCTTGAAGCACATCTTTAGCAGAGACTTCAGTTTGTGTGTGACTCTGTTCTCCAGGTAAAGGTCCAGAACCTGCAGGGGTGGAGCCCGAGACCCCAGAAACTCCAGAGACTCCAGAGGACGATGATGACGATGGAAACGATGATGGAGACCCGACTGGGAGCGGAGTGATGGAGACAGAGATGGAGGAAAGGGAGGAAGAGGAGGAGAGGGATGAAGGCTTGGTGGCCGGGGCACGCTTGCAGCAGCTGCAGGGCGGCGGGGGAGCGGGCGAGCTGCTGGCGGAGCCTGTGTTTGGAACAGCTGGAGACTGAGGGATGGTGGATGATAAGATAGTACCATGAAAACGTGTTGTCACCTCACAGCAAGAAGGTCCTGGGTTCGATTTCCAGGCCGAGGGTTCTCCCCGTGTCTACATGGGTTTCTGCCAGGCACTGCGATTTACTCCCACATTCCAAAGAGATGCTAAATTGCCCCTCTTCCCTGAGACGGACTACGAACCTGTCCAGGGTGTTTCTCCACCTTTTGCCCTGTGGCCCTGGGTGAGAACAAAGGCATACAGAATGTGTGCAGTACCTAAACCATACTGCGACGGAAAGGAAGTTAATGCTAAATGTGTTTCTGATGCGTCAGCACTGCAGTTCTCTCTCCGCAGTTTATGGCCGGTCGTCCCAAAACCGCGTCCATGGAGTCGAACCGGCGAAAAGCTTTTTTACTGTCAGAGCCGCTTTTGTTATTGTGGTCTATTATTATTTCTAGTCTTGTTTGAGTGTTTGATGTTTTCTCTGCGTTCTTTATCCGAACCCATAGAACTCGTTAGTGACGTCCTGGATCACCTTCACGTTTCTCACAGAGTTAAAGATCAATTTGTTAAGAGTTGTAGAAAAAACTCCCACTGAAATTTATCTTCAGATCAAACGTTTACGGCATTTATCAGACGCTTTTATCCAAAGCGACTTCCATTCTCTAACTACAGGGGACAGTCTCCCTGGAGCAACTTGGGGTTAAGGGTCTTGCTCAGGAACCCAGTGTTGGTGTGATGAAAGGTAGGATTTGAACCCATGACCTTTTAATCCAGAGGCAGGTATCCTACCCACTAGGCCTCCAAGAACAGACAGTAGAACTTGTACTTTGTCGTCTTCCCAGTTGTCAGTTTGCATATCCAATGTTTTTTTTCCCCACTGACAGTGGAGATTAAAACAGTGGCCTCTTTCCAAGTCTGTCTGTTGACGACATTTTGACCAATCAGAAAGCAGCGATATAGTCCGCTCGACTGCAGCCCGCCTTTACCAGGTTCAGGTCACGTTATTTGTAATGGAAAGGCTTTTTTAATTAAAAAAATTTTTTTTTTAAGGCAAATGGTTTGGAGAATGAATGGATTAATTTTATATGGAGAAAAGGCAGCAGAGCCATTTACACTCAGACGTCGTGTATTGTCAGGATTCAAAATCTTGATCTCTGGGCAAAACCTGGGCCGCCTGTGAACCCCATTTATGTCATTTTATTAAACGTATGAAGCAATTTATCATGGTATAACGTCATTGAGCTGAATTAAGTGTGTTTGAGCAGAAAAGTCACCAAATCATGTAGAACCGCCCTGACTTTGCCACTAGACTCAGTGTTTTTGCCAGACTGGTTAAGTGCTAAAAGACCCCCAGTTTAATTGTGTGTATGGAGAACATACAGGTTAAGTGTGGCCACACAGCACAGACTTCAAGCCCCTGCAGGGCAAAAACAATGTCAAGACTGAGTCTCTTTTGTTTTATATTAAAACAGTTATTTTTACTTTTTACTTTCTCATTAAAGAGAAAAACTTAAGAGGAATTTTCTAGAGCTGCTGCTAATGTTGTTTAAGTGGAGCTGAGCTGCTGGTGGCTCTTTCGCTTTGGGCTACTGAGTGAAAATGCACTTTCGAAAATAACTGATATAACTGTGATACTAGTTTACAGAAGGACCACCATCTCTGCAGAGATCCTCAATAAATGGTGAATAACGGCTTGATTGGAGTTTTCTAACAATCAGGCCATGAGGAAGGAGATTAGATGATCTGATTAAATGAGCCTGAAGCACAGAGATCTGAGATCTGGACTGTAGATAAATATTTAAGCCCTTTTGACACAACAACTCATTTCCCTAAAGTTGTCCCTAAAGTGTTTAGTCATACAGCGCTGCTAAAAGTAACCAATTTGGTTTTGTAAGAGTTGGTCATTGAACTTGAATTGATTTGAAATTAAGAATTTTTGTATATTATTAAATATTTTGTTGATGTCCTTCTGTTTAACAGTTTGCAATGAAATAAAGCCATCAAACAAGTTGTTTGAATTCAGTTGTTTCTCAGATGTTGAACACAGAAACCCAAAGCATTCAACCAGCAACACACACACACAACCTCACAGTAGCCGTTCTGTAATGTGCTGAAGTTAGAGCGAAATGGACAGTAACTGTGTTTAATTCTTACCTGACAAGATTGAGGTTGTTATTAAAGCAAGGAGACCCACATTACTGTTAGAGATGATCAAGCTGGTGGTGCTGAATGCGGAGTGGTTGGAACTCCTTTGCAGCCTGTCGCAGTAAAACATTAAATATAAGATTAAATGAAATGCCTTTCATTGAATCTACTCAAAATGCCACATTTTGTATCTATACACATTAAACTACAGTCGGAATGATAAACAGAATCTGTAGGTCAAAATGCAGCATGAACATTCTCCACAAGAGGGAGCCATTTGCACTCAAATTATTGAAAGGGAGGAAACCCACACCAGCAGGATCTCATTAATGCTCATAGACTTGTAATATTTTATGTCCATAAAGTAAAACTAAACATTTGCACTTAAAATTGCATGTGTATTGCTTATTGCGAGGCCAAAAAAAAACCTGATTAATTGACAAAAAAAGCTGATTTATAGAACGTGACATCCCTATTTTTTACTCCAGCAGTGAATTTCATACCAGTACCCTGAAAAGGACTCAAAAAAAATTTCCACAGTGTTGACATGGACTTGTAGCCCCGGATGCACGATTTGTAAAGGAAAACACAACTGATTGCCAACTATTTATCCGCCACTGTTTTTGATTCAGCATTAAAAAGCACAAATTTCAACAATTAGTTCAGTTTAATGGCTAGAAAATTTGCATAGTCACAAATTATTCAGATTTCTCACTTTTCAAGGATAAATATGAAACTTGTCCAAGCCAACAAACCAAGGTGTGTAAGATAGGAGAGTGTGTGTGTTTGTGTGTAAAGTCTCCTGCAAGTCAGACTGAATGTAGTTACTGCACGCCTTTCAAACATTTTACCCATGTCATTATTTATTAAACCTTTTTCCTTTTTTTTTTTTTTTTTTTACACAATTAACTGTACATATAAATCGATAAATCAATAAATCACCCGATGGCGCTGCAGAATCTCTATAACGGCCTCAAAACGAGCCGTCTGACCTCAGTACTAAAATCCTCATCATCTTTTCACAGAGAAGAGATCGATCAAGTATTCACACAATGTACAACATTCAGTTAATATACAGAAGGTAAGCAGTTCAAGGTTTGTTCTCTTTTCAGAAGGTCAATCTAATAAAATCAAAACAATCGATATTACCAATAACATGATTTTACATTTACCAGATCCTCCCAGGGAAGTCAACTCCACAGATATATGAAGGCAAACACAGGTCTTTCTCCAGATTCGCCGAGAGGTTTAGCGTAAAGCTCGAGAGTTAGAAGAACCAGAATTACCCAAATGGAAATAAAATACACCCTGAACCAACGTGGTTATAAAAATAGCTTTTTTAAATCTACTGAATGCATGTGAAGATATCTGTGGGATCCAAACCTTTCCTGGAGAACTCACACATATTAGGATGGGAGGCGGGGGTGCGGTGGGCTTTGGGGGGACCAGGCTGTGCAGCAGAGGGTCTGTAAATATTCCAGATATGCTGATCAGTCTGGATCAGGGTCCCTGTGCACATTAAAGAAATACTCCAGTGTTTTTAAACCTAACCTCTGTCTGTCAGTCACCACAGACCATCATTTCCGAGTGTTTCTCCATAAAAGGACATAGAAGACAATGGGCTGAAGGTTTTAATCAAAAACGCCTGGAATTTTGCAGTGAAAGGGTTCATAAATTAGCTCAATTCTAATTTATTCCAGTCTTCCACTTAATTACTCAATAAAAACTAACCTCAACTTTTTATGCCGTTACTCGACGTGTAAGACAAAAAGTGCAGTATCATATTTTCCAGAATTATATTACATCAATATAGTGGTGCCATCTGTTGATATTTAATATTAATGCATATTTTGTTGCTCCCGAATTCCACCAAGTGGCGCAAGATCTTGTAATTCTCTGGCCGCAGGGTAAAAAAGGTATTAAAAGGGGAGATTTAAGTGAGGTGTGTTCTTTTTCTCATGAGTTGTAATGCATTAATGATATTTGGGAGAAATAAATTGGAATGATAGTTATAGTATAACTGCCCTTTTATATATATATATATATGTGTGTGTATGTATGTATGTATGTATGTATATAATGTGTGTGTGTGTGTGTGTGTTTGTGTGTGTGTGTCTGTGTGCAAAATAGGTGTTGTCACCGTCAAGACAGTCCAATACCTCGATTATCTATTTCCACTTTCTATGGTCACACATTTATTTGTGTTCTTCAAGTGCCCATTGGGTTCTATTTTAACTGAGTTTTGAATAAACGTTTCCTGTTCGGGGAAACACTGCAAATGTCGATAGTGTCTGACCCGATTTCACAGTCTGGGGTCAGGTTGAAGAAAAAAAAAAACCAAACCAAAAAAAACCCCCAAAAACAAACAAACACTGGAGAGCCCCTTTAACGTCTCCATGTGCTTATAAAGCCAGACGGACTCATTTTTAGGGCTCCATGGCCCCCACCAGTGGTTTCGACTACTATCACCTCGATCAAGTCGAGAGGCATCGAAAAAGGCAATACCCTGGATTACAAAGGCCTTGCTCCAGAATACATGAAAAAATCTACTTCAGAATAAAACCCCCTATAAAACTAGGGCGTTAGGAACACAGACAGCTCTCTCACTCACTCATACCTGCAATAAATACTGGGCCGGGGGTCTTGGGTGGGGTTGTGCTGTTCACACTGGAGAAGGCAAAAGGGGTCTGGCGTCACTGTTGGCTACATTTATGTGGAATTACAGAAACACTCTAGCATTTTTCAAACTAATCTGTATCTGTAGAAGGCAGTCCATTACCACAGACCAACATCTAGACCTGTTTTTCCATTCTTAAGTATTTAGAACCTACACAATACACTTTTAAAGGAGCGCAATGGGCAGTTGGCCCACAGGGTTCCATTATGGGTTCTACAGTCCAGGGAAATGGTCGGTGATTAATGGGCTGCTACAGACGGAAGGTTACATTAATGCTGGAATGCAGGACACAAGGCCACACTGAAGAAACCCAGGAGTTTCTGGACCTCCACATTCAGGACTACAGGCCTACTGGTGCTCAGCAGCTTGGACGTCTATATTACCAGCACATACATCTCCAGGATGGAAAGTGAACCGGAAGGAGGTCGTGCAAGCTTGACTAGAATTAGAACCTGCAGCAACACAGGGCCCCTAGTGGTTAAGACTGGACATAATAGAGCCTCGAACAGCAAATGGTGGATTAGCAGTTCTGGATCAAGATTATCTGACTTATTTTTCCAGTGTAGCTCCAGTCTCTGAGATTTCCTCTCAACGTAGGAATAGGACGAGGGTTCATTGGAAAACGTTAAAGGCATGTTTTTGGCAGCGTTTCTAGCTTAAAAGGGGTGTTGGTTATGTGCAAATTCTTTTTTTTTTTTCAGAGAGAGAAAAATATGGGGAAAAAGTGCATGAATTAAACAATTCCAATTTAAAGGGGCAGTGTGGGTTAAAACCACTTTTCAGGATTGGGGCCAAGCAGGACAGAACTGGACAGGATTTGACAGAGGAGTCCAAAAATCGTTCCTCCATTCTCAATTGTGCCAGACTGGCAAGGCGCGCGCGCACACACACACACACACACACACACACACACACACACACACACACACACACACACACACACACACACACGCATCGTGGCATTGTGTCCAGTGTGTGTGTATAATATATATATATATAGAATCTCTCATAAGGCATTTCCTTCTGCCCGCCCATCCGGCGCGTCACTCCTGGCCGAAGCCCTCCGTCTCCTCGATTGCAAACAGCAGCTTCTCCTTCAGCTGCTCGTAGCTTTTATAGGGTGGCAGGTCCAACCGGTTAAAACTGCAGCACAGAGAAAGGAGAGCAGACACATGAGGCACAATTCTTGTCCTGCAGTCCAACATTTCTAAGTACCTTTCTAAATATGAACTGGCACTGTTGTATAATAGGCAGACAGAAAAAGACAGATCGACAGACAGACGGACAGAGAGGAAGACACACAGACAGACAGTAGACAAACAAATGGACCGAGACAAATAGACAGAGAGACAGGTAGACAGATGGGCAGACAGACGGGTAGACAGACAGACAGACAGAAAGATAGATAGATAGATGGTAGATAGACAGATGGGTAGAAAGATGGGTAGATAGACATGAAAAATAGAGGATTTCATGTTATTTCAGTGAACAGCAGTGTTGGCATGGTGTAAACGCTGGAGGTGGTGGTGGTGGTGGGTGAGTGAGTGGGTGGGTGAGTGGGGTGGGGGCAGTCAACTGGCTATAATTTGCAAGACATTACAATACATTAAAAAATACACTCCAGGTGCATTGGCACCTTCAGAACCACAGGACTGATGCACTTTTACACGCTCTAGTGTCAGAGGAGCTCTAAACGGTTTAATCAGGAGTCCGGGGGGCTGGTACAGAATAAAAACCAGTGGGTCGAGTACCTCTGCCATTAGTGTACTAGAGTATATGGATGTGAATGGGAGGCCTGGAGCAGTGCATACAGATGTGGTGTAGGATGCTTGACTGCACTCACCAGGTGTGGCTCCTGGGCAGCCAGTTTTCCTTGCCTGTTTTCTCAATGCAGAACTTCTGGGGACCATTGCTCCCTATAAAGATAATTAAGGGCACATGATAAATTACACGACACAAACAGTGCAGCACAGGTGGGCTTTGTCATGGATGAGACACTCATTTAAAAGGCTTAAAGGCTTATCTAACATTGCAAATAAGACTTTTTACAGCAAACAATAAGTAAGAATCATTTTAAAGATAGATCACGGTTCTGTGTGTGCCAAGACTTATCGATCCCTTTAGAGAAAGAATTCGGGAAAAGTAAAGTAAAGTAAAGTAAAGTGGGCATGAACACACCACAGCACACAGTGTGAACAGTGTGAAAGTCTTCCTCTGTATTTAACCCATTCACCAAGTGAAGCAGGGGACGGTCACCAATGAGGGACGCCCGGGGTGCAGTGTACACAAGGATACCTCAGTGGTGCCACTAACAGTCTTGGGATTTGAACCCATTAACCTTCTGATCACAGGGGCAGCTCCCTAATCACTAGGCCACCAGCTGCCCCATAAAAGACTTGAAAAAGGTTCCTCAGTCCTGTGAGAAAAGCGATGAAGTGCAGGGTCTTACCCATGAGGTCAGCGAAGCCCCCCACAGGCAGACGACACGTCCCGGTGACGAACTGCAGCAGACGCATGCGCTTCTCGTTGTCCATCTCCTTCACTAACTAAACATGAGAGCAAAACAGTTAGAAATGCGCGTCTTCTGATGAGTTGGAGACATTTGGAAAGGCTAAACTAAGGAAATATTTGTAACGCACCTGCCAGAACCAGATGATTTGCTTGCTGCTCCGAGCGTAGTGTCTGTAGATGGTGTTTCTCTGCCAGTCGGCCAGATCGATCTCCTGCATCCCACACAGCAGCACCTACAGCCCAACACCACAGAGATCCCTGATAAAACGACTGAGCTCCCGTTAACAGTAGAGACTGTAAATCTAGTGGCTGAACACACACTCAAGCGTTTTTTTAGTCAAATCTAGAGTCAATACCAGCTTCAATAAGTGTAAGGTGTAAAGTGATCATTCTGTCATACACGAACACACCACAGCGCACACAGTGTGAACACCACAAAATTCTTCCTCTGAATTTAACCCATTTAACCCATTCACCAAGTGAAGCAGCGGGCAGCCGGGACACAGAGCCCGGGGAGCAGAGTGTGGGGACGGTAACTTGCTGAAGGGAACCTCAGAGGTGTCACTAGCAGTCTTGGGATTCGAACCCATGACTTTCTGATTGCAGGGCGAACACCCTAACCACTAGGCCAAGTCTGTCCACTGTCCAAAATCATTAATCATTACACATACAGCACTGTGCAAAAGTCTTAGGCACCTATGCAAATTATTTATAGCAGTGGAGTCATTTAGCAGTGGGTTTCTTTCTGCTATCAAAAGTCAACATCAGAATATTAGGCAGCTGGTGGCTTAGTGATTAGGGAGTTGCCACTGCAAACAGAAGGTTGTGGGTTCGAATCCCAGCACTGTTAGTGGCTCCACTGAGGTACCCTTGAGGAAAGTACCATCTACACACTGCTGGTGGCAGCCTCCTGCTTCACTTGAATGGGTTAAATGCAGAGAAAGAATGTCACACTGTTTAACACTGTGTACTGCGCTGTGTTCATGTGTTACTATAAGGGGCCACTTTACTTTAAACACAAACAAACACGAAAGCAGTAAAAAAGTATCAATATTTTTTTCCCCCTCTAATAAGTAGTTGATATTTTGCGGTTAGTAGAACCGATGGAGCTACAAGTAATACTGGGCTTCCATGAGGAAAGACGTCTGGAAATGTTAAAGTGAACACTTTGCTGTACATTAAACCACTATTTACTGTATTATTGTTATTTTGTATCTATTGTAATATCAGTGTAGTAACACAAACTTAACTCTACTTCCCAGGAGTAAACAGCTTTTAGGTATAATTTTCTCAGGTGATTAAGACTTTGGCACAGTACTGTACGAGGTTTTACCCTCTGAGCCGCCGATTAAGGAGTACCTCAAGCTCTTTGGCGTCAAAATATTGCAGGTACTGCTGTGGCAGGACTTCGTTGAAGCCCTCAAAGAAGGCCTGCGTCTGTTCCTCCACCCCCCGGGACAGCCTCCACTCAGCCACCAGCCTGCAGAAGAGGTGGATATTAGTACTCAGTGTGTGTCTCTCTCTCTGTCTCTCTCTCCCTCTCTTTATTTATTTATATATATCTATATATCTATATCTATATCTATATATCTATATCTATATATATATATATATATATATATATATATATCTTTCACAGGTTATAGATGCATATATTTTTGGTATGGTTAAGAAACACAATGAAAGCAACGAGAACAAGGCTTTTGCGATTAGTTCCTTTACT
>JBBJLS010071676.1:0-10920 GCA_037577275.1 Bryconaethiops microstoma
CATCAGAACCTGATACAACTTCAGTACCATCACAGTACAGTTTAGATACAGAACGGTTCTGTAGAGCTGTGGAGAAGGGGCTTTCGTGGGACGGTAGGCCACTGTCCTCATCACTCAGTGTGACATTAACAGAATGGGTCATTAGTGTTCTCCTCCAAGCGTGTTGAACGATGAGGTTATGTTAACATCAGTCTGAAAAGATGCAGTGGAGCTTCCCGAACCTCCCGGAATGATGTGACTGGACAGATCTAGCTGGTGGATAGAATTATTCATGACTAAATGAGGTCGAAAACCAAATCCCAGCTTTAAAAATGTGTTTTAAAAAGAGAAAACAAACAACAGTTTAAATATAAGCTTCAGCTGTGTGTTTATTTGCTTTGCTACACAAAAGAAACAAGCTTTGTATTCCAGGGAGTGCAAGTAATATGAAAGTTGTGTGTTTGCATAAGTACGAGCCAGTTCCCCCAGTAAGGAATGGAAGCTCATAGCGAGGGTTTGGCTGAGTGGCAGTATCACAAGACTAAAGAGGTCAGTTTTGCATTTAACTTTGGGCTACATTATGATCATGAAATCACAAACATATAAAAAAGTGCAATGAACTTTGGAGTGCATGGCATGGCAGTGGAAGCTTATGAGATGATAATACAAGGCTAAAGTATCGTTTTTCCCATTGTACGTAAATACCCCATTCAAAATCCATATATGTAAACATTCACCATCTATTTGTCCAGAAACACACCTTTTTGGTTAGTTTCTAAGAAAGTGGATTCTAAAGTGTGTGGGGACATCAAACTTTAGGAATAACATCAAAATGCCAAAGGCCTCACATGTTATACCTTTGTTGTCATGTCTTTGTTTAAACAGAAAGGTTTGATTATTGAATCTTGAAATCATTAGCACTCAAAACTTTCCTGTTGAGACCCCCTTTGGCCCAAAAGAGTTTTAATATGTCCAATATGTTTTATATTTTTGAAAAAAAAACCCCAAAAAACCCATCTTTTTAAACACAGTGAAGCTTAGTTAAAAAAAACAAAGACAAGGTGTCCCCAGACTATTGGTGGGCAGTGTTTATATGTGAAATAAGGGTACGTGTTCTGATCTGAGATCAGTTTTGGTATTTCATCACCTATTAAATACAGCTATATAAACGCTACAGGCTCTAATCGGATCAGGTTTCTGGGTCCCGATAACTAAAGAGGTTAAAAAAAACCCACAATCTCAGATAATTACCTCTCTTGGCGCTACATCATCTAGACCATGGGAACAAAAAAGGGAAAAAGTGCAAACATGGCCATCTCCTGACCTGCTGTGGAAGACTCTCCTTTGCTCTCTGGGCCCTACAGGCTGCTACATACAACAAGGACAACACAGAACTACATGGAATTACATAACTGAGGATACAATGCGGCCCTACAGAGGTAAAGAGCTGTATCTATGATGGCAATTAAACTAAACATCTATATTAAAATATAGCCATATATTGTATAATGCAATTTAAAGCGACACTACGTTTACCAATCAATATATTTAACCTACAATATACATGTTTGCCCTGAAAAATTGACCTTTTTTATACGATTCATACATCTCAAATGGTTCAACATGAAGAACTCGTTACTTCAACACAACCGCTATCTCTCAGTTCACTTACTTTTGGCAGGAATTGTGCTGACGTAACTCGTTTCTTTCATGCAAATCCAAAGCACTGTTGTTCTCAGTGTGCTTAGCAAGAGCAGAACTTCGAAGATACTTTCCTGCTCTCCACTGTTGTCGTAGTTACAGCTCTTTGCCTCCTCAGGGGGAATGGGAGTGCATGTAAATGCGGCTCAGGACACTATAGCCATAGTGATTCGCTCATGTTGTCTGCAGATCTCTAGACTGGGTGGATGGAAATACTGTAATGAGTGCAGTCCTGATGATTAGATGATCTGTGTGACTCTGGCACTTATAAACGTCCAGAACAGTCTGAAGTGCAGTCCGGTTTGTTTACTTGAGTTGTGGACGGCTGTGGTTAAATGGCATGGTTGTAACCATTCATAGCGGTGGAACATGAAGGCAGAAGGCATATGTGTGAGTGTGTAACTTTATATGAAAGTGTGTGTGTGTTTGTGTGTGTTTGAGTGCCTGTATTAGGGCCTGACCGATTTGAAAAGTAAAGTGGCCTCTTATAGTCACACGTGCAGACAGCACAGCACAGTGTGAACAGTGTGAAATTCTTTCTCTGTATTTAACCCATTCACCAAGTGAAGCAGGGGGCTGCCAACAGTGAGGGGTACTGGGGAGCAGTGTGTGGGGACGGTACCTTACTCAAGAGTACCTCAGTGGTGTCACTTGCAGCTGGGATTAAAACCCATGACCTTCTGATCTCAGGGGCAACTCCTGAGACCACTGGACCACCAGCTACCCAAGCATCACCAATACTGATTTTAAGGGGTTGTAAATTTAAAAGAAAAGTTATATCACCATACATAATTAAACATTGTGAAAATTTAAACCGATTTTGGTTAAACAGTGCTTTTCTGACCAATACAATTGAGAAATTGTCTGTTGTCAACTGTCAGATATGATTATGTCAAGGTCAGCACTGGGTAAAACACTGGTAATGTAATATGGTCATTTATTTTCATTTAGTTTAATATTTAAAATTGAAATATTTTACTTCATAAATAGTCAGTTGGATTCATCCACCCCAAATCACACATAACTGTTTCTGACAGTCATAGTGACACAGCTATTATGCATCTTATTATCCAACAGCATTAAAAGTGTAAACGAAGAATTGAAAAAATAAACCTTAAAAAGAGTTATCTAGAGCATGTCGTTCATCAAATAAGGAACCCCAACACTAATCAACAAGCCACAGTCATGACACAAAATGAACAGACTAGTCCCACACTGGCAGTCAGACAAGGCTGCCCTCTATCAACCTGTGTTTGTAAATGAATATACACATACACACAAACTTACATATTTATATATTTTGTATAGTGTACTGGTTTTTATATTATATTTCTATGTTGTTTAATTTTTATTTCTATTGGTCACGCTGCTTCTACTTTCTTCTCTTTTTCTGTCCACTTTGCTGGACTACTAAAGGGTTATTTTGTCTTTCTTTTCTTATCTGTATGCTGGAGGACTGGAGGAAGATAATCAATGATTAGTGGAAGAAACATCAATGACTTGCAGAAGTCAATCCAGTCAAAATTAGTTACACCTGAATACCCTTATAAATTAAGTTAACACGTGTGTTACGGCACAAAGGTAAAAAGGTGATGCCAGAAGCAGCCGATGGAAAGATCAACTATCAACAACAAAGGATCCAGCCATCAAAAACTACAACTCGGATCGACACTTAGCAGAACAAGAATTAAGGAGTTTGAAATCATCTTAAAGTGTAATGTTGTGAATAGGGTCCTGGACGGTAAAGAATATAAACAAATGAATCCTTGTCTAAATCAAACCTCACCTCTCACTTAAAACCCAGATGACCAACCTGAAGCAAACTAGATCTTATAAATACATAAATTATAAATATGAATATATGAGCAAAACCTATCCCTATACGTAAGACAGTTAAAGGTAAAAGAGAAGAAGACAGCCAGCAACAAGGTGGATGTATGCAGATATTGTGAACAAGCCACTGAGAAAATGATACCAAATCAATATTATGCATATTTTCAGAGGTATACTGCTCTGATAACAAGCACGTAGTCAGAATTTATAATCCAGATTACATGCACGTTGTTACTACCCACCACTGCCAGAATGGTTTACATTTCGTGAAAAGCCAGTATTAACACTTGTTAGCACCCAATGGTACATTTCTTAGTTGTTACTGAAAACCGTATTGCATTCCTGAATGAGAATTTCTTACATCATCTAAATATCATTCACTGTAACTTTATCAGCAGGATTGGATGAGTTTATCAAACCATAAATCGGTCAAGCCCTATTTTATGCATGTGTAACTGTATATGTGTGTATGTGTGTGTGTGTGTGTGTGTGTGTATGTGTGTGTGTGTGTGTGTGTGTAAATCATCGCCCGCTGCTGCTGGTAGTGCTGCTGCCTGAACTGGAGCCACTAGAGCCTCTGTCTTCATAAATACTGATCTCAATCTGAAACACAGCAGTCAAGGCAATACATGAACCTCTGAATTGTAATTACAGTCACAATATAAATACATTCACACTCACACATAACAAGACATACACAGTGTGGCAGGATACAACCCTCATACCCCTCTCTATAGGGTCAGTAATAAGGAGGCCTCTGGGAGCGTAAATCTTCTCGTTTTGCTCCTGAATATACCTTGAGATCTTCTTTAGGACCTACACACACACACACACACACACACACAGGGATATAATGCATACTTCATGAGCATAGACATCAATTATATTAACTCATCCATTCATTGACTCATTAACAATGCCCACAGCAACAAAGCATTACAGCATGTCTTTTTTGGTAAATTGTTTGTTTGTAATTAGCTCTTCTCAAAAGGGAGATATTCGTAAGCATTGGTAAAGCACTGTAATATATCAGGGGACTCTTCCTCCATTTTTATTTTATCTCAGAGATATTCATAGAAGTGACAAGAAGACAATGTACCACTGTGGGATCTTAAGCGTTTCCCAAGCAGAGGGGGCTGGAGTCTATCCCAACCCTGGACAGGTCGCCAGTCCATCACAGGGCAGACATACAGACTCACACAAACACCTAGGGGCAATTTAGCATCTCCAATTCACCTGATGTGCATGTCCCCTGTGGGGGGAACCTAGAGAACCCCATGCAGTGAACATGCTCCACACAGGAAGGTCCCTCGGCCACCTGATCAGGAATCAAACTCACAACCTTCTCGCTGTCAGGAGAAAACACTTCCCACTGCCCCACGTAAACACATAAATTTAAATATAGATTAAAATGATTAGCTGCCGAGGAACACCCATCTGTGAACAAGCTCTGAGGTGGAGACCGACAGTTTACGAGTGTATGAAGACTAGAATTACACCTACCTTCTCGTAGCGCGTCTCCATGCAGAGGAAGATGAGGTAGGCGGTGATGCAGGCTAGGCAGCCCTCCAGGTACGAGTGTCCTCCAATCTTCTCCGCCTCGGCATAGTAATTATTCAGCGTCTTCACTGTGTCCTCAAACAGAGTCTTCTCAATCTGACCAATCACATGACACACACCAGATTAGCCGTCCAATCGGATCACAGCAAACAGTCACTGCAGTAACTTCCAACTCCAAGATTCTTCTTAATGTACGTTGTCATTTTACAGCTTCAAATTTTGCTTTTCAATTTTACCATGTTCATCAAAAAATCTTGACACAGTGTAAAACATGGTTGTTGCTGTGTAATGTATAATTAGACTTAATCAGACAGAAAGATGAAAATGTGTGAAAACATAAAATATAAGGTATGCACATCACAATGCAGCTGTGACACGTAAGGAAATTGCACTGCGGTCCATAATGTGCATGGAGTTGAAATATTGCATAGCACTGGTTTATATACATACATATCAAAAGATCTTAAATATAGGCTATGTCTATTATATCGCAGCTATGACATTTTGAAGAAAATTCCACTGTGGTCTATATTTAAAAAATTAAAAATAAAAATGGACTGACGTTTTGATACAAGAAAAGGCTGATTAAAAAGGGTTAGTGTTGTAACAACCAAGTCATCTTTGAAACAACATGACTGACATTCTAATTAGTCTAATGTAGGGTCAGTTTCAGCAGATCAATTCCACCTGGAGGACGACCAAAGACAGAGACTCTCTCTCTCTCTCCCGCTTCTGTGTGCAAAAGCTTCTAAATGTCTTGTTACTGATAACACTCATAATTTAATACCTGCTCCCCAGAGCTCATTTAGCCTTTGTGTGTGTGTGTGTGTGTGTGAGAGAGAGAGAGAGTGTGTGTGTGTGTGTGTGTGTGTGAGTGTGTGTGCGTGTGTGCATATGTGTGTGAGCTCTGCTGTCACTGTTGGGAATTTTAAACCTTCAAATAAAGCAGAGCACAACCAAAAAACAGATGGACAAGCCTCATCCAGGATACTTAATACCTCTCCGTCTCTCTCTCTCCGTCTCTCTCACTGCCCCTCCTCCATCTCTTTCTCTCTCCGTCTCTCTCTGCCCCTCCTCTGTCTCTCTCTCTCTGTCTCTCTCTCTCTCTTTCTCTCATTGTGTGTCTCTCTCTATCTCTCTCGCTCTCTCTCTGTATCTCTCTCTCTCTCACCCTGCTGTCCAGTTCTGAGGGGAACTTGGTCTGGAACTTGCAGACGGTTCCCTCGGAGTAATCTCTCTGGATGAACACCTTATTGGCCAGAGAGGCGCTGTGTCTCAGCTCCTGAAGGTTATGGAACTGTAACACACACATACAGACACACATACACACACAAGAATACACAACATAATCAAGGAAATTATGCACAGTTGTGGATGAGTTACATTATAATGGAGGAACCGGAACACAGTGGAACATACAGAACTGTATAAAAGCCATGAACAGTGTTCACAACTGCGAGTGTAAAAAGCACTATATAACTTCAGAGAAAATACAAATAAACTTAAACACAGTAAAACAAGCAGTATGAGCATTTTTGTCAACATAGATGTATAATTAGACTTAATTCAACATAAAGATTAAATTAACATGAAATCCTTGCGGCAACAAAATCGTATACCTTTGAAATGGAAAGTTTACAGGAGACATTTATAACTTTAAACTTACGTTAAAGGAAAAACTACATTCCAAAAGTAATTATTTTTACAAATGAAAAGACGGTTATGAGTACCACTCAATGAATGTATTTTTTCTCCCTTTTCTGAACCCTCTGAACTCTTACTGACACATCACACTTCTAAAGTTTCAGTACATCAACATCAGCTTAGTTTAACAAATGGCCTTCAGTTTTAGTGTCTTTCTGTCTTTCTCTTACTGACACATCACTCTCCTAAAGTTTCAGCATGTCAACACTTACTTATCTGGTTTTAAACCACAGTCCCTTTTCTGAATGACCTGTGCTGACGGACCTGCTCGTCTGTTAGATCTGTACGATATGAATGAAATATCAGTACTGCGATTATACTGAGACATACCGTGACTGCAATATCTCGCAATATATTTAAAGGCCCATATAATCATTTTTCTGGAATTAAAACAGCATTAAAAGTATTCATTCTAAGGTTGGTCATTTAAGAATTCATTCTGAATTATATTTTTGGTTCCCAAACCCGCACAAATGTTGAACCAGAAAGAAAATGTAGAATACGGGCCCTTTAAGAACACCCCAGCCAGGGTCGGACTGACCATCTGGTGTATCCGACATGTTCCCTGTGGGCCTACGTGCTATTTAGTCTGACCAGCCCATAAGACTCGTAGATCAACTGACACTGGGCTGGTTAAACCAACTCTTTAAACACCACCACCCCTTTCACTTTGGTCTCTGTGCCTGTGTGATGCATTCGCAAAAAAAGTCAGCACAGGAGTTTTTTTCCTGACCACTGGTCCCTGAAACACTCCTCCGCAGCCCATTGGTTCTTTTCTTTACTGACACAGGGCTGGCCCAATCATATCTTTAAATTCCTTCGCCTTCTGGCTCTGTGACTGGTGCAGTGGATGAGATGGAGAGAGAAAACATAAAGGTGGCGCAGAGAAACTGTGAGAGAAAAATAAATTGGCACTTCAGGCAGATGCTGCCAAATGTGCCAAAATTACACATTTTTGCTGCAGGACCTTCATCAGCTGATGGTGGCGGTGGCGGTGGCGGTGGCAGCAGAGAACCTGCAGCATTCAGAACATTTAGGCTAAGAAACTCATTAAGCACCCTTGGTAAATCTGTGCCATACCAGATAGTTCAGGGTGCTTAATAAACTAGCTGTTTGCAAAGTTATAGTGAAAACACACCAATAAAACAATTGTATTAGTTTGTCTATTTTCATTTATGAACGGCGGTGAAATAAGCTAATAATATTGGCAGCGTTACCGCTAAGAGAACAGGGATTTATAACACATTGTGTACACGGGACCTTTCAGTTAGTTCCTGTATGTCTTCCATTCATCAACATTAACAGTGAGACTGTAGTTAATTATCTATTAATGCTTGTGGGGTGAGTAGAAGAAACTTTTGGGGCATGGTGTTAGAGGCAGCCTTTCTGTAGGTATTTATGAACAATATACAAGCATGAAAGACCTCCACACTTTTTAAAATTTCTCTCTCTCTCTGTCACATGTGCACACACAGAATGATTTCTCTTTTTCCCCAAATATTCATTACAAGATTCAGCTGCATCATTTTTGACTGGGTAAGTCAACAATTTATTGAAAACTACTTTGTTGAATATTACTTTTATTGAAAACTACTTTGCTGGTATACACATTCATGGGAGTGTAAAGATGGTGGTGTGCATAATTGTATGTGGTGGGCTGTTCTACCCCAAAATGCCAGGGCGGTTTTTTGTCTCAGTCCACCCTGACCTTGGCAAATCAGTGTCTTTAATTTCATGAAGACCTCGATTCATCAGAACACCCAGTAACTTATTTGGTCACTCTGTCAGAAACACTGTGATTGATTAGAGGCTTATTTGCATATTGCAGCCTTTGTGACAGTTGGAAGCATTGCAGAGACCAATATCGTGATAATGATTAACAGATGATATGATATATTGTGCAGTCTTACCATCTCCTCATAATCATGTCCAAACTATAACTAGAAGATGCATTTCTGTGAGAAAATGTGAAGTATGATTGTATGGTTGCTATAAAGCCTGTGTTCGGAGACACACAAACTCTGGTTTTATGGCCAAAAAAAGTTTGTGTTAAAAACACAATGTTTTGGCTGGCTCTTACCAAGCCATTTATAGGTACGGCTGAACTTGTAGCAGCGTCCACGGGCTGATTATTTGAATTAAACCACAACAAACAGTGACACACGTCTTGTTTTATAACTGACCTGAGCTATACTGTCCTGAAGTGTTTTTTTTGTCTTTTTGTCCATCCCGGGCAGCCTCTTTGGGTGTTTCCACATTAAGTCCTCTAGAAATGGTCCAAAAAGTGGACCAACAGAAAGAGAACTCGGCTCTTTTTATGTTCACACTGTGTGTTCATTTGAAAGGGACTCGATTCTCTTTCTGCTCCACTTCTGCTCAGATTGGGTCTCAGTTCTTTCTCTGTTCACACTTTTAGTTCCTCATCTAACCCGCTGCCGCTGTTTCTCCATGTTCAACATTCCTGGGAAGTGTTTTCTCCATAAGAGTAGATGGTTAAAAGCTCTATCAAATCTACATTTTCCACAAAGACCATTCAACTGATGGAGAAGTAAGAATGTTTTGAGTCTGAGCAACTTGATCTTGACAAGAATCTCTAGGTTACTTATTTTTTATTATTATCATTTATTCATATTTATTAGTTTATTTCTTTATTGTCTGTTGTCTGTTTCCAGTATAGACATATATGGTTTCCTGGGGCTGTACCACGTGATGTGCCTACAGTGAGGGTAGTGGGTGAAAACTGTCAAAGCAAACCCGGAGCTCTTTGTGTTTATAACGCGCGAGTTAACCAAACCGTGCCGCGGACTTAAAGTGAACCAAACTAAGACCACCTCCCAATGTGGCCTCAGTTTGGTTCGTTTCAGATGGTGTGAGTTTGTTTGGTGTGTTCACACATAGGCAAAAAATTTTGAGTTTGCTTTAGGGGCTGAAACTCATTTGAAAGGTCTCTTGACCATTCTCCTGCTCTCTAACTATCCCGGAATGTCCCGGAATCTGACCAATCGATCCTACTGTACTGAACAAATACTAACATTGTCAAGTAAACACTCACAGAGTGAATGTACACTTAACATTTGTGTACAGTACTGAATGAATATTTGCAGTACTGAATAATCATTCACTGTAATGAATGGACATTCATGTATAGTACTTAATGGACATTTTCCTGCAGCACAGGATTAAGAATGCTTATAGTACTGAATAAACTACTGTAGTGAAGAAATATTTGAGTGAACTGCAGTGCTGAATGAACATCTACAGTACTGAGTAGACGTTCGTCTAAAGCAATTGAAGAACATTTACAGTACTGAATAAACCTATAATACAGAGTAGATTTTTCTCTGTAGTACTGGCTAAATGTTTACAGTACTGAATAAATATTTACTGTGGTGAATAAACACTTACATTACTGAATGAATGCTTAGAGTGCTGAATGAACTCTTGCTGTACTGAATGAATGCCTACAAAACTGAATGAATGATTATTTTACTGAATAAAATCATACATTATTGAACAAAGTCCTACTGTACTGAATGAATGCCTAAATGACTGAACAAATGCCTATAATGAATACATTTTGTAAAGTGCTTAACAAACGCTAGCAGTACTGAAAGAGTGTCTACAGAACTCAACATATGAAAGGCATGTAAAACTGAAGATCAAAGCTGTGTTGATGTAGTTTACTCATTTCAGTCAAGAAGACTGCTCTTTTCCACTGTATAGCATTTTTTGTTTTGTTAGCTTTAAACATTTTGTTCATTTTTGATATTTTGTTCGTTAGTGTCTGATTAGGGCTGAATTTCATCCTTGTCATGACTGATATGTGTGTGTGTCAGGTCGTCCGGGCGCCGCTGGCCTCTCTGGTCGCTTCCGGCAGTGTGGCTGTGTCTCGGTGCCGTGACTAAATGCTCGGGGCTGTTGACAGTGAATGCTTCATTAATAATGGATGTGCAGCTCACCGGCAGTGCTGCCGTCAGCCAACTCCTCTACAGAGCACAGCAGATCAATACAGCAAATACGATTCGTGTTTCTGACACACACACAGACACAGACACAGACAAAAGTTTGAATTTTGTGGTCTTCCCCTTGTGTTTCCGTAAAACCATGTGTAAATGCTAATACCAATTGCGAGTGCTTTTATAT
>JBBJLS010071677.1:0-10919 GCA_037577275.1 Bryconaethiops microstoma
GACTGGACTGGAAATGAGAGACTTTGAAAGTCCTTCAGGAAGCCTGGAGAACTGTTCCTCAAGAACACATTAACATAAAAGAAAGTCTGGAAGCTAAATATGAAGAACTTTTGCACAGTACTGTATATATACACAGAAAGAGAAAAAGGATTAAGCGAGCTAAAACTATGGGCTGTTTTTGCAGCTTAATGCTTTATGCTGCCTTCAAGTGCTTGTCATGTTTAACCAGGAATTAGACTTTGAGGAAAAAATGGGCCGCCTCTTGAAAACGTTTCTGTGGCTAGTGAAGACCACGTGCAGGAAGACCTGCATCAATTATTATTATTGTAATTATTATTATTGTTATTACTATTTTTATTATTATAGAAGAGACAGAGAGGAAGACCTGCATCATGACTCTTTTCAGTCTTCTTCTTCTTCTTCTTCTTATTATTATTATTATAATTATTATTATTATTATTATTAGTAGTAGTAGTAGTAGTAGCCTAGAAGAGAGGAAGAGTAAGACCTTAATCAAGACTCTTTTCAGTCTTATTATTGTTGTTTGTTATTATTATTATTATTATTATTATTATTATTATTAAGACTGAAAAGAGTCTTAATGCAGGTCTTCCTCTTTCTCTATTCTATACTAATAATAATAATAATAAAATAATAATAATAATAATTTATTATTATTATTATTATTACTATAGAAGAGAGAAAGAGGAAGACCTGCATTAAGACTCTTTTCAGTTTTCCTATTATTATTATTATTATTATTATTGTTATTATTATTATTATTATTATTATTATTATTACTATAGAAGAGAGAAAGAGGAAGACCTTCATCAAGACTCTTTTCAGTCTTATAACCAAGTCCGTTTCGTAAAGACTGAGAGGGAAAAGAGAGAGAGAGAAAAACCTGGTGTAACAGGACATGACAAGGCTGTAAACAGACACACAGATCCTGAATTAAGTGGATTGTAAATCTGTATTTGTGTAAGTAGGTGTAACAGGTCAGTATGCGATGGTGTTTGGAAGAACGTGTTAATGAGTGTATCAGTGTGTAATGTGTGTAATGTCTGTGTTGGATGGGAATGAGTTCACAGGCAAGTCTAAGAACATGCAACGCAATGCGCAATTTTGTGTTTTTCTGGTGCAACATGGGTTGTTGGGGGTAAAATATTACTGTGATCAATGTGCAGTCTGTCTTGTTACATTATTACTGTTTTGTCAGTGCGTGCTGAGAACACTCCAATGTGTTTCTGTATATATATCCACAGTGTTCATACATATACGGTGTTCCCCTTCGAATTCATTCGCAGATTTTTCCTTAGATCCAAACGAATAATCATTCGCTGAAATGTTTCATAGTGTTTAGCATCACAGCTTCACAGCATCTACAATAAATTGTTCTCCTTCGTGTCTCTGTGTCAGAGAGTTTATGCCGTTTTTTTTGTCTCGCTTACAATACCGCTTTTCAGTTTTCAGTTTCTGTTCACTAAAGATCGCTTTCAGTTGCGAAATGTCAGCCACGGCCCCCCACTCCCCACGCCGTCCCCCTGCTCAACAGACGAATGGCATTTGCGAGCCGACAGGTTCACTTGCAGGCCTCCCGTGGCATTCAGCTCCGACGTGTTTGAAACGTTTGGCTAATTGGACCATCGGAAAATACATGATTGCACCTACCAGAAGGCAGAGAACAGCACGACAGGCTATTTCTCTAAAGGAAAAATAAACAAAATAAAAGCTGTTGGACGTTCAGAACAGCCCACCTGAGAATCAGCAAACAGTCCCGGAGGAAGATCTCACCGCTCACACAGCCTGGGCTTATCAGAAATAAACCATCTTATCTGGAGATTGTTTAAGGCTGACTTGTTTCTAAAAAAATTGGCCAGTGAGTGAAAGCACCACGTTTCTATTAAAGTGGCCAATATGTGGGATCACAAGCAAAATGTTCATAGTAAAGTGGCCAGTGATGGGTGTTTCTAGTAAAGTGGCCAGTGATGGGTGTTTCTAGTAAAGTGGCCAGTGATGGGTGTTTCTAGTAAAGTGGCCGTTAAAGGGTGTTTCTAGTAAAGTGGTCAGTGATGGGTGTTTCTAGTAAAGTGGCCAGTGATGGGTGTTTCTAGTAAAGTGACCTGTGATGGGTGTTTCTATTAAAGTGACCAGTGATGAGTGTTTCTAGTAAACTGGTCAGTAAGTGTAAGCATAAAGTACATTTTTTCTAATAAAGTGGTGAATGAATGACAATGAATAGTCACAGATAAGTCAAATTATATCATGCTAACTGGTGTCTAGCTTCCATATGTTAGCAATATTAGCTTGCATTGATAAACTAGTGCTTTAAGTGGTCAGGGCAAGTGCAGAGTAGCATAATCACATATTATACACAATGTAGGACACTTTTTCTGCAGTTGGGCCCGATTAGCTCGGTGGTGCAGGACAGTGAGGTAAATCACCAGTTAGCAAGACTGCTATGATTCTCACGAGCCCTTTTCTGAGGTATTTATACAGCAGATTTCCTCTCTGATAACAGTAAACACGGCTCTGAATTCTGATTTTAACCTTCATTCACGCTGGGCAGCCTTTCGGCTTGATCTGGAGGAACTCAGGCTGGCTGCTATTTATGCAGCTAGTATTGCTAACAGCATGTTTTCAGCGATGGTAACACACTTTAGTCCATGTTTATGGATAACTGTGAGACGAAAACCCCATAATCAAGTTACTGTTAGAGGTTACTCAACACACTCCAAACTTAAGACAAACTTTAGCAGGCCTGATTCTGGCGTGCAGTTAGCACCGTGCTATTTCCAGGCCTCTTTAGCCTTTCAGGTCCGGTGAAAAATTGAAGTGAACTTCAGACACCAAAATCCACTTAAGACAGAAGTTCTTCTGCTGTTCTCAGCGGTTCTCAGTTTCTTCTCTGTATCAACCTTATGGATCAAAACTGTCTGACTTTGGGAGTCGAGTCTTGAATTTGATCACTGAGACACATTTGGAATGCACATTGGCACGGAATGGTTTCACACTCAGAGATGCAGATTTAAAAATAAATTGCAATGGTCTCTTATTTTTTCCAGAGCTGTATATATATATGTAGCATGTCCGTGTCACTGCTATGCTGAGAATGATCCATCACCCAAATAATACCTGCTCACTGGTGGTCTGACTACTGAATGGGGTAAATTACAAAAGGCACAGATATGCAGAGCATGTCTGACAGGAGTGTAGATGTCAGGGTGGTGGTGGTCTAGTGGGTAGGATACTCACCTCTAGACCAAGAGGTCACCGGTTTGTTTCCTACCTTCGGGGTTCCTGAGCAAGACCCTCAACCCCAGGTTGCTCTAAGGAGACTGCCCCCTGTAGTTAGGGAATGGAAGTAGCTTTGGATAAAAGCGTCTGCTAAATGTAGATACAAGGTTGGTACACCTAAGGAACTGGAACCCATCAGTGTAAATTCACTGTATTTGGAGATGTTGTCAAAATATGCATCACAATACTTATTTTTTCTGGGATTTGTCTGTTAAGAACAGACACAGAATCAGTTAAAATGGTGTAACCGGAGAACAGTGTTTCGTCTGCAGTGAACCTGCGGTAAGCTGGACTGCCTTCAGAACACTTAGGCTAAGTTATGAGTAAAGGAACCCATTAACCACGCTTGGTAAATCTGTGCCATACTAGACAGCGATGGTATATAAACTAGCTGTTTACAAAGTTATGATGATAACACATCAATAAAACATTTGTTTTACGGCCGCTCTAGTTGATCTTGTTACATTTATGAACGCTGGTGAAATAAGCTAATTTAATATTGTTAGTGTTACTGCTGGGGGAACGGTTATAACACAATGTACACGTGTTGAAACAATAGACCTTTAAATTCGTTCTTTTATGTCTTCAGTGCTGAACTTATTGAAAGTGAGAACATATTTTTTTACTTTTAATTTTATTTATCAACATTAACTATGCGAAAGCAATTAATTATCTATTGTTGGTTGTGGGGTGAGTAGAAGGGAACTTTTGGGGCTTGGTGTTGAAGGCAGCTTTTCTGTATGACAATGGACATCCACGCTTTTTAAAATCTCTCTCTCTCTTTGTCTCTCTCTCTCTCTCTCTCTCTGTCACACACACACATACAGAATGCCCTCTTTTTCCCAAATATTTAATAAAATATTCAGTTGCATAATTTTTGACTGGGTAAATTCACAATTTATTGAATACTACTTTGTTGAATACTACTTTTAATGAATACTACTTTGTTGAATACACATTCATGGGAGCGCAAAGATGGGTGGTGTGCGTAATTGTATGTGGTAGGCAGTTCTACCCCAAAATGCCAGGGCCGTTTTTTTGTTCCAGCCCGCCCCTGCCAGAGAGGGCCTGTCTGGTGGTGTCACCGGACACCCCACAGGATAGAGTTTTTAAAAGTTAAGCCCGACAAGCCCCGACTCCAACAAAATTCGGCCCGAGCTCGACAAGTACATTTTGATTGACAGCTTTTTAAAAGCCCGAACCCGTTTACAGACATTATTCAAATGTGTACACACACAGCTTTTATGCCTTTTGTCAAGAATGAGTCATTGATACATTTTTAACATTATTTATTCATGACTAACGTATAGGCTATAGGCCACTTGGAAGTTGGAACAAAGAAATAAAATTAGTCCTCTGTTAACATCTTCTCAGCGCTCTAAATAGGACTAAGCATACACTTAGCCTACAAATAGGCCAACGCGCCTAAATTAAATTAAGATAAATTCAAAATTAAGATGGGTATTTGCCAATAACGAAATCTCCGCGGGATTTGCTTCGCCACTTCTCTCCACAATCCGGCCTCAACGCGACGGTGAACAGCAGCTGAAATTTAATAAAAGAATAATGCCAAAATTACATAGCTAATATACTCTGTCTACATTATGCATTTAAGACTCAATTAATACTTAGTTATTGAAAAACCTTTACTCACCAAGATTAGGCTACATGTTTTTGTGGCGGAAAATGATTGACTCCACTGTAGATGGCTTCAGCGCGGTCCTGCGCTCGCTGATGGTGCGTCCAGCAGCACTGAACACCCTTTCACTGCTGCTGCTAATCCGGGATGCATAGTACTGATCTGGCTAATTTTGCAAGTTTTGTGTAGGATGGTTTGTTTATCTTCCACTAGCCAGGAACATCCGCTTCATTTTCCATGACAGCCGACTCCGCAAAATTCGCTCTTTTTGCCGGAGGAGTGGGTTCGATTCCGGAGAGCCCTGCGTCTCGACTCTCCACATCTGGTGCACCTGCAGACATGACTTGCAGAAGAGTGCGGGCATGAGCATGTATGGCATTCCTGTCTGAGTGTGACACCATTATTAGCTGGTTAAATTTTGTCCAGAGAAATGTTGCGGTCTTGTGGAGGTCCTGTATTATCACTGTACGCGCGAGCCAGTCTTCGTGCCGTTTAGGAGGGGTGTCCAGGGCATTGGGCTGAGTCGCTGACAGTGGCGTTTGTTTCTCACACCAGAGACACACGATTAAGTGTTGGAAACTTGTCTCCCTATGCTTCGTATAGAACGGCTTCAGAAAGTCTAAAAAATCCCAGTGTGTCCGGTGCTATTTTTTCAATGCGCGCGCTCTCCCTTTGTGCCTCCAGCTTGGAGCTCATGTTAAATGGCCTGTATTGAAGTCCGTTCACCGTACTGAACCGAGGGTCTTCCATTTGCAGCAATGTTGTTGACAGTTGCGCAGCCAACCCCGACTGTTTAACGTACCTCACGAATGATTTTGCAGCAGAAATGGTATCTCCTATGTCCGGAGCACCGTCGGCTTTGGATAACTCGGCAATGTCGAGTCCATGGCGCAGCACCGTAATAATGACATGGTCAATGCAGTCCAATCTCTGGTATTGCCGCAGAGCTAATTTAATGTTTGCCCCCTCATCGGTCACCCATACAATTTTGCTGAGAGAGGAGGCGTCAAACTTTGTCACCAGTAGTTTCAATATCGCCCGTCTGATATTGTCTCCCGTCTTTGCCTCTTCCAAAGGGAGCATTGTAGTTGTCAGTTTTATTTAGGAGTTCCATATCCTCACTAATGAAATGGCATGTGCTAATCGAAACGCATCACCTGACAGCTCATTTACCGCGCAAGCCCGAGCCCGTGTAAAATGATAGAAATTAATCCCGAATCCGACCTTACCCATCGGGTCAGGAAGGGTCCCGTCGGTTTCCGGCAAAGATCTTCAGCTCTGCCGCAGAGCGTGCTGAGAGAGAGGCCATCACACAGCAGTTTTTCAATTATTTAAAAAAAAGATAGAGAATCTGAACACATTGAAACTTTGTCATGTCTTTTTTGTTTATTTGCTCCCGTTCCTACGAATGGAAAGTGAAAATTCAGTAATGCACAGACATATTGATGAAAGACTGGTGAACGTATGGCAATACCTTCTTTTCATACTCGAGCTTCTCAGTTTCAAGCATGCACTTGTACAGGCTGCGCACATTGTCGGCTCCAGCCTACATAGGAAAAAAAGGAGAATCAGCAGTGTTTCATCATCCACATCCTCCTGAAAATTCAAGGAATACATTTGGCATGTCACATCAGCCTGGTTCACACTTTGTGATACAGTCATTTGCACACTCACCTGTACCTCAGGGTCACAGGAGATGTTGGGCTCTGCAGGTGGAGCAGTGAAATATCCCCCCCCACCACTGAACACCACACATGAAATGGTATGTCACGGCCGCACAAATGTACACTCTGTACAGAGTGATTGTGATATTACCCTGCACATGAAGGGTGGACATTCCTGCCACCTGGGTCCGACTGGACCCCTCCCTCTACCCCTCCATAATGGGCCTCCATCTATTGTTGACCAATGCCAACTTCGCTGCAGGCATGAAGGCTTCAGGAGGCCCACCTGTCACCTTCACACCAACCTTTTTCTTATTGACTGTAAAAGATAGAAACAAGCTTTTAACTGGAGCCTAGACACACGTCTCTTATAATGAGTACACATATTAATGCATTAACTGTTAATGCATGAGCCTACCACTTGAAATGATGTTTCTGTATTACATCTTTATTTGCAGCCAAGTACGCTTCCCAGTGCTATTACATCTGAAATGTTAATACAGCTATTGTTAACACAGGATTACATACTGAGTAACCCCAGTAACTCCCAGTAATCGCACTTTAGGGGGTATTAAATTAATTAAAAGGCGCACTTCTATATACCTCTATATTTATTGAAAGTGTTTTATTAATTTTCAGAAAATATTTAAATAGTCTAATAATACTCAACTAAGAACATAAGCCAATGTACATGTTCTTACGCATTTACTCGGTCAGCAATACGTTGCCAACAAACCTGCGTGTCTTTGTTGGCTGCCGTGGTGTGGGACTTGTGCTCCCCGCAGCCTTGCATGATGATCATACATTCTTTCTCCGTGAATCACGGTGATCGCGCCGTGATTCGAAACGGCGACTTGCGCTGTTGAATGCACCCCGAGCACAGACAATGGTAAGTTAATTCTGACTCAACTAATCAACATCTTATCTGGCGTCGTAGTACCGATTAAAGCCGCCTGGGACAACATCGATTAGTCAAGTGCGAGTTAAACCTCGAGTTAAGCCAGACTTAGTTAAACGCGCTTCGTAGTACAGGCCCATGGCCTCAAATTCCTTAAGACAGACTCCAATTCCTAAACAAAGCCATCAATGCTGAACAAGTGCTGCCCTCTTGTGGTCATATTTGCATTTGCACTTGCTACAATAAAAATGTGAATTTAAAGGTAGTTTACCAAATTAGTATTTTTGGTCAAATACTAGTATTTTGAAGACTAAATATAAATAATACCAATGTAAAGAATAGTAAAGTATTTGAAATAACCAAACCAGCCCTAATGCACGTGTGCGCATGTGTGTATTGTGTATATTATTATTGTAATTACTATGTGATTACCATGTGAGTTAAGTGCCATTTATTTTTACCTATGAGAGTTTTTAAGATCAACTAAAACATTTCAGGAACAAAAAATATTCAGGTTACAAAGTCATTGAGATTTAGAAAAACACTAATTTCTTCCGAGATAGTGTTGCATTTCTCCCGAGATATTGATATGCCTACTACTACTACTACTGTTAATAATAATAATAATGATAAGGACCGCAGCAGTGGGGTGGGGTGAGGTGGAGTTGAAGAGGGCAGCAGGATCTTGCTGTTTTTGGTGAGACCTGCAGCTGAAGGGCTGATAGTGCAGCAGCATGCTGCATAGAAGATGCACATTTACAGTAACCATAAAAGCATTTAAATTATTTAGGTTTAATGCATAAATAACAATGGGATGCAGACTGGATGATTTGGTTGAAAATGCATGAAGCTGCAATCCCAGAATCCCAGAATCCTGATATTAATCCTTTCACCAAAGTTCTGCACTGATGCACACACTGTTAAGGGGCTTTGTAGTGTTTTGCATGACAGCGCTTGTGTTCTTAATGTACATCGATGGCCCTCCCGACTATCTGCTCATCACATGGTTTGTGCACAAAAATCCACAGCTAAGACAGACCCGAAAAAGTGGTGTTTTTAGCTTCATATCTGTCTCGTCATCATCAGTACTTCAGAAATGAGGCACTCTTTGATCTAAGAGACATTATCTTCACTAAACTCTCTCACCATTTAGCAGCAGTTAAATCTAGTTGTATGGAGAGGAAGTAAACAGAAAGCTATAAAAAAAACATTTTTAGGAAAATGTTAATGTACAGAAATGTAATGTTCAACTGAAAAAATGACAAATTATGGCCTGTGCAAAAGTCTCTGGTTCATCCTGCATTTACTGGGTTGGATTAGCATGATTTCAGATGGCCCTCACAGTCACCTGACTTGGAAATCTGTGGGTGGGTTTAAATTTGCTGGGAACCCGGGTTAACGTGTAACAGACAGTGTTACCAAAAAGTGCAAGATCTTATTATTTTCACTGATTTAAGATCTCACAATTTTGTCATCAGAATAAATTTCTATGGGATGGTGTGGTGGAAAATCAGCAAACAGACAAAGATTCTTCACTCAAACAAAGACTTTATTCTGCATGCAGAGGAGAATGTTCACCCGGGGAGTCCCAGATGAAGTTCTCAAAATCATGTCCTTCGCAGAAGATTCTTATACCTTCAAAGCATCATTCACATTATCTTACTGGGTCGAGTTCATGAGGCCCCTCTGTGCCAGAAACCTCTGTAAACCTTTTTATGACCATTTTAGCTCCTCGGAGAGAGGGGCCAATTGTCACTTATGTTATGGTTTCTGCATGGTGTTCCTCATGGAGACGACCCTGAAACCCTGAAACATGCACTATGTTCTCCAGAAAAAGCAGAACTGAAAACATAGGATGTGCAGAAAATAACAACTCATAAAATCATGTGCCTTTGCCCTAACGGTTCAGAGCTGGTTACACAAACTTAATGATTTAGTCAACGAAATCACACTAATATGACATTAAAGAAAGAAACATCAACTGAATATACTGATTTTCTCTTACAGATGCTGATGCTAATCCCCTCCTTTCTCATCAGAACAAAGAGTTTGATCCTTCATTACTATGATGTCAATGTTGCTTTATTGTCTTAAAAAGACATTTGAAAGACCAGCTGTTCAGACCTTCAGACAAAACTGATTTTCACGGTTTCAGGGCTTGTGGTGCTGATGTCTCCTGAGCATTATCATTCACATCCAGCAACTCAATCACGAGGGTTCCTGTACCAGTTCCTGGTGTCTGATCTGCAAACATGGGAAAGGCTGTTAGGAGAAGCTACAGTGTTTACTCCCTCTAATAAGAGCACGAAGGAAAGGAGTTACCATCATTCATGGCGAGGATCAGAGCTTTGTATCTGCCGTCCTGCACAAAGCGAGACTCTCTGTCCATGCGGCTCTTCACTTTGATCAGTCCAGTGTTTCGGTCAACACTCAGCCAGCCAGCAGGATCACTGCCTAAACTATATCTGCAACACACAAGGGGATACCAAAATTAATATTAGTGCTCATTAATTCAGTGAATTTGGTCAATTTGCCATAATGTATACATATCATCAATGTTAAAATCAATGAAATTTCCCGTTGGTTGGTGTCATTTAATAAAGATAATAGGTGTCCCTCAGGGTTCAGTCTTGGGCCCAGTATTGTTTTCGAGGTACATTAATGAAATTGCTTCATCTGTAATTGATTGCAATGCAGATCTATTTCCAGATGATATTATTTAGTACGGTCCGCTGTGCTAAATTCACTAAAGTCCTACAATCAAAGACTGCTCTGGTCGCAAAATGTCTCTGGCCTTGATCTTGTCCAGATCTGATTTGAGATCTGCAACAAATCTGGCAAATGTTTTTTGGCCTGGATTTTCTTTGCACAACAGGCCAAATTCAGACTCATGCTATAGATCTGATGTGTCTAGGCCCAAGTTGGCAGTGATGAGTCCTGGAATGTGTCCAAGCTCCACCCCACCTTCCACATTAAACCCCTCTATATCCAAGTCAGATGGGGCCTAGATCCTGTAGGTTTATTTGAAAAAAAGCTTCTAACATAATTTAAAAAATTCGAACCATTTTTTCAATTTTCAATTTTCAAACTTTCATTATCATAGTGAGGTAATATCTGTGGGGTGGAGGAGGGCCAGTGCTGGTTATAACTCAATAACTTATGTCTCTGCATGTTCTGTTATTGATTTTTAATTTATTTTTTTTTCCTTTTTTGTTTATTAAACATCATAATTTTTATCGACTTCTTATTTTACTTTATTGTTTTGCAGGCTCTTTCTCAGCTACATATTGAAAGTATACTGACATACTGCATCCCAGTGTGGTCTGCCAGCAGCACCTCTTTTTAGGAAAAAGTATCACTCCAGAGGGTCATCAACACAGCACAGAGGATCATAGGCTGTGCTCTCCACTCCCTAGAGGAG
>JBBJLS010071678.1:0-10918 GCA_037577275.1 Bryconaethiops microstoma
ATATATATATATATATATATATATATATATATATGTGTGTGTGTGTGTGTGTGTGTGTGTGTGTGTGTGTGTGTATGTGCCTGGCCCACCTCCACGTCCTCTTGATGACATCCACCACCCCACTATAACTATTGTGCTGATCCTGCAGGCGCGCTCGGACCACCTGGTATGGGTACGTGGTGGCCACGGCGAAGATCTTGGACAAGGCCGCCATGGTAATGTATTCTAATGGATTCTGGGGAGGAGAGAGAACACTGAGTCACAATCCCTATCTGTGTGTGTATTATTAATACACTACCAGTCAAAAGATTTTTTGCACACCCTATGATTTGCATGTTACTAATTTAATATTTACTAAAATACACTAAATATTTTTTGCTGATAAATGTACAGTATATTCACCATTTGAGTTCCTTTATTAGCCATATAAAAATATATATTTTTTACATATCACCACTCACCTATAAAAAGCCACCTAATAATTATTATAATTAGAATGGGGGTCATCAGACAAGTGTTAGAAATTGAACAAGCTATTAAGTGAAACAGTTAACGAGTACATTTAAAGTTAAAGAACAGTCTAAAATTTGACTCCGCATCACCACACAACCAGTTAACAGGATGTCAGACATGTAATGTTACATATTCTTTCATCTTTAAATGAAAATGTCAAATAAAACAAGTTTCCATTATTAGTTGTTCACAAAGGAAATTTGTGACCAGCATACTGTTATATTGTGATGGGTGGGGCTAATTTGTAGAATGAAGAGGCAGATATATGCAAATGTGCTGCTTTTTATGATATCGCAAAAACAGCATTTTACATTCGTGAGGTGTGTGTGTGTGTGTGTGTGTGTGTGTGTGTGTGTGTGTGTGTGTGGGTGTGTTTGTCTCACGTAGTCGTTGGTTATGTAAATGTAAAACGCTTTGTTCACACAACATCTGTAAGATTAACATGCTGGTGGGTGGTGAGAATGTGTAACTTATACTTGCCAGTTTAGCATCTGAATGCATTTTTCTGTACTTATTATAGTCTCTCTTCAGCTCCTCATACGCCATGAACTGCAGCGCTCCGTGAGACGTCCCAAACAAGCCAGGAACGAACCCCTACACTCCAAAAAAAGAAAAATAAGAGTCAATTCATACAAAGTAAAACAAACACCAAAAAAACTGCCTTTCCGGACACTGATGCACTTTTACAGCAGACTGGAGGAACCTGGCCCATCACTATCCAAGCACATGTGCTCCCCCTGGTGTTGACGGAAGGTCTCTGTGTTACAGCGGCTTACGCAACATTCATCATCTGTTTCCAGAATCCACAGTAGCTGACAAAATGATGAGCGAGTCCGATTCCTTGATCGACTGGGAGCTCATTATTTATGATTAACTGCATTTTTTCAGCCTCTCTGTACTGACAGGTGATAACGGGAGCAGCAGTAGGACAGACGAGACAGGCCTAGTCAGTAAAACCGAACAAAGGTCAGACATACCAAACACAGGGCACTGAAGAACAAAAATAAGAACTGGAATTTGGTATTTTAACAAATATCTAATCAGAACTTTGACAGTCATAGGCAAAAGATTTTTTGACATCGTCTATATAGAAAACACAATTACTCTGAATTTAACATGTTATACATGAAATGTATAATGTATATAATATGAAATAATGCATTATTGTATTTTACATTAAAATCTATATACAAATTTTTTACTTAGTTTCAAAACATCTTTTGAATAGGGGGTGTTCAAACTTTTGCACACAACCGCTACTTTTTTTAATTACACAATGCTAAATTTACACACAAATTCTATAGCCTGTGTGTGTACAGTATGTGTATGATGTCCTGATCAATATACATCAATACACTGATCAGTATGTCAATGTGTTAAATAGCTTTCAGCACCTCCTGTTTCATTATATTGGGCTAATATTCTCTGTGTTAAAGAATATTAAACAGTTCTCACCAGTTTGGCAGCATTACTTTTGGGGTAGAGGCGCAAGACATTGTAGAAATACTACTTCTGCTTCTGAGTCGTGATCAATCATATTACATTTTCCTTATATGTCTCCTTTAAAATGCCTCACAGCACAACCGTAGCCATGCAGCACAATCCATACATTACATAATGACTCCACAATGCCTTTGTTTGAGGCGCCCAGGAGTAAAAATATAGAGCCTGAAATCCTGAGACAGAGGAGACAGTATGAACTTTAACTAATTTAAATGTGTGTGGACTAAATTTCAGAGTTTATTTTTAAAGCTGTCCCAGACTGGTTAGTGTGTCCAGTGTGTCCAGAGTAGTTAGTGTGTAAAACTGAGCTTATCGTTATTAACAAAGAAGATTAACTAGCTGGATTTTGCCCTGAATTTTAATAGTAATAGAGAAATTATATCAAGTGATTATTTTTCCATTACAGTCTATAAGTTTCATGAATTTAACGTTCAAATTGTTTCCACATGAAAACCACTGGAACTGCGCAGAAGACCTCCTGACTGGATAAGAGCTCCTCTTCTCACAGGTAATGGTGGCTTGATTTCGATCCCCCCTTCATGAGGTCTAATTATAATATCTGTGTGGGTTTATGTACCAAAGACTCATTATTCATTCCAACATAGACATTTCCCAGCTTCTCTGTATCCTTTAGAAGTAAGAACTGTTTCAGCATCTGTGCATTGAAGACTAATATATGTCAATTACCTCAGATCTGATTGGTTGCCTTGTATTGTACTTCAAAGAGTGGTCTGGGCTGAAACACCTTTTATAACTATATTGTAATATGCAATACTGGGTTATTTTCCTTTAAAAAAAAAAAGTAAACCGCCAGTTATAATAATTACTAACTATTTCAACATGGGTGCTTAATTTGGTTCTATTTATCTACTTTTAGGACTTTAGGACATACATTTGTAAAGAATATATACTGTTATCCTGAAATATATTGATGGGTTGTGCTACATTGTAGGATGGCTCGGCAGATATGTGTGCTGCTTTTTACACCATCACAGGAACAGTGAATTCTAACATTCTTGTTTTCCATACAGTACCATGCAAGTCTTAGACATCTGAGAAAATTTTAAACTTGTTCAGCGGAGCAGTATACACTTTAAAAGTTAATATTAGAATATGTACAAATAATATTAATGCAGTAAATAGTGATTGTATGTATGTCTATGTGTTTGCTTTCTCATTTTCAGACATCTCCTCATGGAAGCCCAACACTGTACTTCCCATTAAATCTCTCAAATACCTGGTTTGGTTCAATCAACACGTCATTGAACCGTTTGCCCAAGACTTCTGTGCGGTACTGTTTAGAGACCGTGTGGAATGAGGATTGAATGGAAAGTTTTGAAACTTAACCCTGTTTAGATGCTACACTTCTAATGTAAAAAAAACCGAGGGGTTTTCAATGGTATGGGCCAGTGAATGGTCAGTAAAAGAACAGCACTCAGTGACTGAGCTATTTCTTCTAAAGGCACTTTTCCATAGCTGTACAGGAACTGTGCTCTACCTAAACCATACTGCGGTGGCACACTTTGATTTTTCCAGTGTATCTCAGGCCAGTAACAGAGTTTCTGAATTCTCTCCCTACAGTTTATGGCCGCTCGTCTACCTAAAACCATGGAGTCGAGCCAGCGGAACGGTTTTCTGCCAGAGGTGCATTTATTTGTTGTGGTCTTTTATTTTTAATAGTCTAGTTTGAGTTATTTACTTTTACAGTCTTTAGCTGTGCGATGAAAACCTAACCCAGCTAACTTGTTAGTGACGTCCTGGTTCACCTTCATGTTTCTCACAGCGTCAAAGTTAAATTTGTCAGGGTCATAGAAAACTCCCATAGAAATGTATCTCTGTCCAAAATAGATAATAGTGCTTTATCAGTTCCCAGTTTTTAGCTCCATTGGAGAAAAAACAACAACAACCAGATGGCCAAAAAAATAAAAATAAACCAACCAGATGGCCTCTTTCCAAGTCTGTCTGTTGTAATGACAACATTTTGACCAATCCAAAACCAGTGATGCAGTCAGGTTGGCTGCAGCTTGCTTTTGGCCCTGCCGTCGAGCAGCACGGGTTTGGCTCGGGAACCGGGCTTTATTTGTGATGGAAAAACATCTGTTTGTGGTATGGCACGGTTCCTTGTGCCAGTGGAAAAGCGCCATAATAGAAGTCAGTGGGTAAGAGATGAAAGAGTCACTGTCTATGGCCGACAGTACAATACAGATGATTGATTAGGTGGGAAAACTTGAGTATTTCTACAAGCCCTTAGTGTCCTACCCGATACAGTCCCGGCACTCCCTCTTGTCTGTATATCTTCACCAGTGCATCCACCATGCCCTTGTATGGCTTCTGGCCCGGATCTGCGTTGTACTGCAGAACCAGACGGGTCTTAGTCACCCAAATCGGGTTCGTAAGGCAGAGGGTCATCGCCCCTGAAAAAAGAGCAGGAGTTATAGTGATACCTCTGCAAAACATCAAATGTACCCAACATCCCCTTATCCCAAATGTACATGAGATGTGGTTGTGTTTGGTGTCGGGCATTTTTTTGTTTTGCACTGGAACTACAAGGCTAATAACAGACAAAAGTGTTTGCACACCAGGTTTTTACCATTTCTTTCATAAACTGCAGACGTTTATTCTAAGTACTGCAAAGTTGTTGAGTGAAGAACTAATAAATGAAAATGTCAAATAAAACACGTTTCCTTTATAAGATGACAATGTGTAACAGTGCATGTCTGACATCCTAGTAACTGGTGAGATGCAGAGTCAAATTCTAGACTGTCCTTTAACTTTAAATGCACTCGTTAACCGTTTCACTTAATAGCTTGTTAAATATCTTACACTTGTCTGATGATCCACATTATTATGATAATTATTAGGTAGTTTTTTTATAGGTCCTCAAATGGTGAACACACTGTGTTCGCAAAGAATGGGTGTATTTTTAGTAGAGTGTATTACCAAAGAAAAGAGTGTATTTTTAGTAAATATTAAGTGAGTAACACGAAATGTCAGTGAGTGCAGAACCTTCTGACTGGTAATGTGATGTAATGTAATAAACAGCTCTGAGTTTGGTGTAAAAATCACCAAACTATCACTTTAACATCAAATAAATGATCTGAAAATAAGTAAAACTGAAGTTTATATAAGACAGAGGTGTTATTAAAGGCTGCCTCCAAACAAAAAAGCAATTTTCATTTGAATCTGAGGAACGAAGGAATTTCCGCCTCCTCATTCAAAGACGTGAGTCGTAAGTCTGCAGTGGAGGTTCATTAAGCTTCATTAAAGTCATGCGGTTTGTAGCTCATGACATATATATCCTGTCCGGTCGCCCTCTGTACTCACACATTTTCCTTTGTAGTAAATCGAAGAGCTGCAGTATCACAGGACTGCAGTATCTACCTTTATTTATGCCCGTGATAAAACCCGAATCTTGAGACTATATTAGGATGTAATCCAAGGCTGTTTCCATTTAATCTGACCGAAATGCTGGTTCGACATTTACTCTGAAATATGAAACTACGTTTCGATTAAATTCAGTTCAATTCCCTTGATATGATTCACTATGAAAACACAAATGTGGCCTAAAGAACTGATCCAAACAGGGACTCCCAACCTGCCTCACACAGGTTTCTTTTGCTTAGCCAGCTGAATTCTGTTTTATTAACGTATTCATATCTTATTTCACGTTTCATTGGTTGACTTCACAGTCAATGTTGCACACTCTCCAACACGTACCCGTCTTTAGGGAAAAGAATATGATACAGAAAGGGTCAGACTATATTTTTCCATCACACTTTACAACTGTATTAAGCTATAGAAGTGAAGTGAACACACCACAGCCCCCAGTGTGAACAGCACGAAATTCTTCCCATGCATTTAACCTATTCACCCAAATGAAGCAGCGGACAGACAGGAACACGGCGCCCGGGGAGCAGTGTGTGGGGACGGCACCTTGCTCAACGGAACCTCAGAGGTTCCACTAGCAGTCTTGGGATTCGAACCCACAACTTCCTGTTTGCAGGGCAAACGCCTTAACCACTCGGCTACCATACTGATCATATGCTGGTAAACAACTGAAAACCTAACAATAACCTCTAGAATTATTATAACTAACTAAGTTTTAACCCTCCCTGTCTTGGTGGTATTGTGTGACGGGGGGAGTCCTTGCTAGTGGGTGGTATTGGGCTTGACTATTTTGGGAGAAAATTGGTGGAATTAAATAAATATGAGCTCCCATTTTACAGAGTATTAAATGATCAATTCTAACACCAATTGCACAGACGCATTTTCACACCCAAGTCGTTTAATCTGTTTTCTGAAGTTCTCACCACTGCATTCCCCCCTAAAACTTCTTTATTTTCAGGACAGATAACCTGTGATAACCTACAGTCTGCAGTCCAGTTATTGGCATTGTTCTGTTCTGGACATTGATCCGCCCACTGCCGCGGTTTCCATGGAAACTGGCTACGGCCAGGACTGACCTGCTTCTGCTGCCGACACCAGGTGCTCCGCGGCACTCAGCTCTGTCTGCCGGCCCTCCTTGGCATAACCCTTGATTGCATTGTAACTGTTGAATGGAGAGACATTTATTGAACAGACGGCCTTATTGCAAGTACAGATGCCACTTTTCACTTTCCGATTCTGGGACCTTGAGTCTCGTTTCCTGAGATTACTTTTTCTATACAAACTACTAAACTTCAAAAAGAGACAATATTGCTGGAAAAACTTCATTGAAACAGGCTCAGACTACTGAAGCTGCTTAATTAAATGCTGTCAGAGGACAAAAATGGCCCAAAATGGGACATAATGGTACAAATATGCACAAAATAACACTAATTAAAATAAAAAAATAGAAATCTATTTGACTTCTTACAGAATGGAATTCATTAGTACCCGATACTGATGCTTCGTATTGGAGCATCTGTATTTAGTTACAAAATCATTTCAAATTAAAGTACACTACCGGTCAAAAGCTTTAGAACACCCCAATTTTTTCCATTTTTTATTGAAATTCAAGCAGTTCAATGTCTCGTTGTACGCTGAAATGAAAGTATAGAACAAATAAATCATGTAATCCATGTATAAACCAAAATGTATTCTAAACTTTTGACTAATCAAAGTAGCCACCTTTCACAGATACAACAGCTGACAGGAGACTGTACTCACCGACACGTTGACTTTCTTCGCAATTTCTCTGTAGGACAGACCTACACTTTTAAGTGTTATTATGGTCTGTCTCTCTTCCGTAGTTAATTGCCCTTTTCTCTGCAGTTTCATAGCAACACACTACTTTCTGCAGTACAATACTGTTCAAGTAATGCTCATGAAGGTATGGTACAGCAGTGAATAATCAGGAAAGTCGGGACACACGTAGGGATTAGTAGCACCAACTTTCAAGGCTTGATCAACCTCTGTTGCTGCAGAACAGCTTTAAGCTGTTAACCAATTTCTTTTTTCATTGAAAAGGGCCTTTTTGCAATTCTGAAATGTATCTTATTTCCCATTTTTGGGTAACCTTGCCTTTTTCTGTACCATTTTGGGCTAATCATTGGACTTGAACTGCTTGAATAATAAAAAAAAAAAACTGGAAAAATTAGGCCGACCTAAAAACTTGATTTTTGAGGTATGTAACTTTCATATAAGCATAAACCGTAAAAAAAATAATAAAAATTGTGCATACAAGAAAAAATAGAGGCCCCACGAAGCTCCGGCACCCCAAACATTAGGGGTTACGCCTTGGTACAGCCCTCGAAGTCCCTCCTGCTGCCAGATGCTCTTCATGCAGTGGCCAATGCTGTGGTACTTCGGTCGCAGGTCCAAACCGTCACTGACTGCAAAGACACGGAATCAGAATCAAAACTTTATTGATCCCAGAGGAAATTGCTTTAAAAATCCTCAGATATAAATGTAATCTCACATACAAGCATGGAGTATGCTTGGAATATGCATTCACCATTTGAGTGTTTCTCCAGAGTAACACATGCTCTCTTCATTTGCACACAACACCTGACCATTTATTTGTGGTCCAAGTCCAAGAGTTTGAGGAGATCCAGGAATTTAGCCGTAAATACTATTTACATGTAGCAATATGTGCTTTATAATGGACAAAATCAGTGTCTCAGACATCTGGCAGCTTTTTCCAAACCATTTATTTTAACCATTTTCTGAGGCAGCTTTTAAAGGCAGACATCTGGTTCCATTCACCACCACTGTGGACAGTTCTAACACAAAGCTTCTCTAGAACAGAGCATTTCACACCAAACCGCTGTGAAAGACTTTGCGTTGAATTTCAGTCACACTCTGATCACTTGACTCACCTGCAAACCTAATTTTGACGAGGTCTAGAGGGTGCAGCACCAGGGTGGACACCACACCTCCACTCAGCCCTGCAACAAGGTTCTCCACCCTGACGTGGCTGAAGAGCCTCTGGACGCTGCGGGACAGTGGCTCTGCAGTGTCAGGCGTGGAGCTGGAGCTCATGCTTTGGGCTCAAATGTAAAATGTAAATAGCAGGTTAGCTCGTCGGCTAATTTAACCCGTTTCCACACGCCTGGAGATCCAATAAGTCTCAGCTTCTTCTCCTTTACTCGTCTCACAACTTCAACACTTTATCACCCGAATGTCCTTTCAGCACAATCGTGTGTTTCAGTGTTTAACAACATCATGACCTTTCTGTCACTGCTGGACCTGCTCTGACGCTAGTTGGGCAACACGAAGTTTCAAAATAAAAGCCCCTGTGGTCTCCTGAGCTGTGGTGACTTGGCCTCTGTGGCAAGTAGACTGTATAGACAAAAATAGTGGGACGTCTGGCCACCATTACATTCACATACATAGACTTTAAAATGGAGTTGGTGCCCCCTTTGCCGCCATAACAGCTTCCACTCTTCTTGGAAGGCTTTCCACAAAATTTTGAAGTGTTTCTGGGGGAAACTGTGCGCATTCATTCTGTAGAGCATCTATGAGGTCAGACACTGATGTTGGACGAGAAGGTCTGGATCACAATCTCCATTCCAGTTCATCCCAAAGGTGCTGGATGGGGTTGAGGTCAAGACTCTGTGTGGCCAGTTAAGTTCTTCCACACTGAACTCCTCCAGCACGTCTTTATGGAGCTGATTTGTGCACTGGGACATGCTGGAATAGAAAAGGTTCTTCCACAAACTGTGTCCTGTGTCTTGGTCTGCTGAAGCATAAGGATTGAACTTCACTTGAAGTAAGGGGACACCTAAATTTAGTAATTGTGTGTCCCAATACCTTTGTCCATATAGTGTAGAATTTCAGGATGTTTAAAAAATCTAAGTTTTTTCTTTTGAAAATATGTTAAATTTGTTTAAAATGTACAGTTATTTTGGAAAAGGTTCATGTATATTGCACGTTTCATACAGTGGTGTAATTCAAAGTGCTTTACAAATACAAATAAATACAAAAACCTTCAAAACCTTTTAAATGTAAAATGTAACTTTAAAATGTAAGTGTTCTAAAAATATATATTTTTAAATCAATGCAAATAGTAAAAAAACATTCATTAATAAATAAAATAAACGTTTTAGTAAAAAATTTAATTGTACATCTTTCAAAATAGAAGTCTCAGAATTAAAAAAATTCAACTGGTTAAAAAGTTTTTCTTTTGATAATGTGTTAAAATGTAAACACATTTGCTGTATTTGTTGAATAATAATATTTGAAATAAGTGTATTCATGTTGCGCCTTTATATTCCAGGGGTCACTCAAAGTGCATTACAAACTAAAATAAATACAAAGATATTTAAATAATAAATAAAAAACTTTTTAGTAAGGTTTCAAATAAAAGAAAATTTGATAATAAAAACAATAATAACAATAATAATAATAATAATAATAATAATAATAATTCAATTAAAACTATTTTTTTCTTCCTTATAAGTAAATTTGGAACAGCTTGGAATTCTTACTACTGAGAACTGAAATTGTACATGCTAAAATATGATTTTTACATGTGAAATTCTACACTTGTTCTTATACTAAAAGCATTGTCACTCAAAGTGATTTTCTGATTAAAAACAGCTTTCAATACAGGTTCCTATAGTCATACACGCCCATAAAGAATGATCTGCCTGTCATGGTAAATGATTCCTTATTCTTAATAAATTAATTTACAGCATATTAACCACAGACTGGCTACGGTGATGGACAGATTGACAGACGAGATCAGGGAGGAGTCCCCGTGGACAGTGATTTTTGCAGATTACATTGTGATCTGTACTGAGAGTAGAGAGCAGGTTGAGGAGACCCCGTACATGGAGATATGCTCTGGAAAGGAGATGAATGAAGGTCAGTACAACTTAATTAGAATACCTGTGTGTGAATGAGAGTGGAGGGATGAGGATGCAGGGAGCAGAGCTGGAAAAGGTGGACGAGTTCAAACACTTGTGGTCAACAGTCCAGAGTAATGAAAAGTGTGTAAGAAGTGTGGAGAAGAGAATAAAGGCAGGGTGGAATGGTGGAGAAGAGTGGCAGGAGTGATTTGTCCCAGCAAGACTGAACCAGACTAGACCAACTATGTTGTCTGGTTTGATGGTTTGGAGACATCGGCACTGACAAAGAGACAGGAAGCAGAGCTGGAGGTGGCAGTGCTGAAAATGTCTAGATTTGCACTGGGAGTGATGAGGATGGACAGGATCAGGATTGAGTTTATTAGAGGGACAGCTCAAGTTGGACCTTTTGGAGGAAAAGTCAGAAAGGTGAGATTGTGTTGGTTTTGACATGTGCTGAGGAGAGACTCTGAGTGTGTTGGGAGGAGGATGCTGATGAGAGACTGAGTGTGTTGGGAGAAGGATGCTGAGGAGAGACTCTGAGTGTGTTGGGAAAAGGATGCTGAGGAGAGACTGAGTGTGTTGGGAGGAGGATGTTGAGGAGAGACTGAGTGTGTTGGGAGGAGGATGTT
>JBBJLS010071679.1:0-10917 GCA_037577275.1 Bryconaethiops microstoma
GAAAGAAAGAGTGAGAAATGAAAAAAAGAGAAAGAGGGGGAGAGAGAGAGAGAGAGAGAGAGTGAGAGAGAAAGAGAGATAGCCATCTTCTTTGTGCCTGTTTCTGTGCTTGACTGCAAGCTGACGTAATGTTGCGGCTTCACACCACCTCTCAGCCTGCTGGTGATGACAGCATGTTGTGCGTGTGTGTGAGGGTATGTGTATGTGTGTGTGTGTGTGTGTGTGTGTGTGTGTGTGTGTGTGTGTGTGTGTGTTTGCGTATATGTTTGCATGCGTCTGTGCATTTGTAAAAGACCACGGAAGGACAGGACTTGACACACGCGTTACACCTCTTTGCCTGGAGTGAGGGATGAAGATTGTGTGCAGTCTGTGGTCAGAACAAGTGTCTACTTGATACACACAAACTTGCCCAGACCCCACCAATCACAACACAGCAAAAACACCACTTCAGGACTTTAGAGGCAGAGCAAATGGCCCCTATTTCGCTTTGCTCAGTTGCGAATTACAGCCCTCTCGCAGGGCGAATGGCCCACTCTGGCTGTGTGTGGATGAGAGCAGTGTGCGGTGTTCTACACTCACGGTGGCAATATCACAGCCCATTAAGAAGCACGCAAGAAACTTTGACTCACTTTAAGCTTCCCAGCTCCACATCAGTGTCCTACATAAAGGCCCATCTGCCGGTGGAACTACACTGTGGAAAAAGGCATCTGCCCTGGAGAGAGAATGAGAGAGAGAGGGAGAAGCAAAGAGAAAGACAGAGAGAGAGAGAGTGAGAGAGAAAGAAAGATAGTGAGAGAGAGAGAGAGTGAAGCAAAAAGAGACAGCATCAGAAACAGAGACAGAGAAAGATGAGAGAGAGAGAAACAGAGTGAAAGTTGGAGATTGATACATAAATTACATAGAAATATCTCTATATAAATATAGAGATGCTTTGGTAAATTATATATGGAGAAAGTGACTGTGATTTCTGGCCGATGTGTGTGAGTGCAGGACTAATGTGGACAATAAAAGGGTGAGATTCTCTTTTTATGACGACTAGCTTTATTTTTATGACTGCTAGCTTTACAGGTACTTTAGGCTTATGCTCACTGTGTTACTTGTCTCTGTATTGTAATATGTGTCTTGTGCTGCTTTACTTTGCTGAGTTTGAAAAAAGGAGCAAAACTCAATAAAACTTGCTCTTGACTTTAGTGTTTGAGTATGTATGTGTGTATGTGTGTGTGTGTGTGTGTGTGTGTATAGATATACAGTAACGTGCAAAAGTCTCTAGTGCAAAAGTTTGAGTCACCCTTTATTTCTTTCTGATTTGTTTTGAATCACTTTGTTGGTGCAAAAGGATTATTTAATGCCCATTAAACTGTCTAATCTTTGGCATATTGAGTAGATTCAATTAAAGAAATGGGAACAAATGTTTTACTGCCCGGCTGCAATGTGCCTAAAGATACAAGGAGCCTAGATAAAGGAGTTCCAACCACTCAGCATTCAGCACCACCAGTATACTGATCACCGCCTGATTGTCATGATTCCGGTCCGTGTAATAAATTAACGAGTTGGGTGAGATTACACTGGAATTCCATTTTTTTTATTTCCACATAATGAAATGATTATTATGGAGATTAGCTCCATTCTAGAGAAACTCAGGATCAGGAAAGTCGAGATTCTTCACAGTAGGGGTGAATGAAACCAGACGACTGAGGAGTTTAATGTCCCTAAAAATTCCATGACAGAAAGTTATTACATAAAGTGGTTGTAAATAAATGACATGATATCTGAAGCATTGTTTTAGGATAGTTTTGAGGAGGTTTTGTCCTAAAGCACATTTTTATTTTATGATATTATATTTTTATTCCATTATTATAAACACACGTTGTGTGTTGTAAATTTTTCAGAAGTGCTCTGATGAACGTCTTCATGCACCACCTGCTGGGCTCATGCTAGCAGTACAGGTTCACAAAACTACTAAGAACGGGCCTGCCTCAAGACCACATTCAAACCCAAGAAAGTCAGGATTGCTGGAAGACAAATACGAAGAAAAGAGATTTTGGTACAGTACTCTATATGGTAGGCAAACCTGACAACATACCATAGACTTCTAGATGTATCTCACATAAGACCGAGCTGCTGCAGTAGCACGTGTACCACCCGGCGTCGGTGTACACGGCAGGGTCCAGCAGAAGCGAGGTGTTTTGCTGACTGAGCTTTGTTCTTCTCTTAAAAGTATCTCCTTCTCACATTTGGCAACCAATAACTTTTTGGGCTGTTTCGACAGAGTCCAACGAACATCACCGTCGCAAGAACTGGAACACGTGAGCAGGGCAGGATCATTGACCTTCACTGAGACAGGAGGACGAAATGATGAAGACACCAAAGAGAGAACTACAGAGAGAGAGAGAGAGAGAGAGAGAGAATGAGAGAGAGAGAATGAGAGAGAGAGAGAATGAGAACGAGAGAGAGAGAGAGAGAGAGAGAGAACGGACAGAGAGAGAGAGAACAAGAGAGAGAGAGAACGAGAAAGAGAGAGAGAGAACGAGAACGAGAGAGAGAGAACAAGAGAGAGAGAGAACGAGAGAGAGAGAGAGAGAGAGAACGGACAGAGAGAGAGAGAGAGAAATATCCATGATGTACAATCCATCCCGAGGTGCTGCATGGAAGTGTCCTGTTAAAGTAACATTATCAAGTGAAATGCTATAAATCCCTGAACTGAGAAGAAACTTATACCTGCAGACCTCCTTGATAAACCTGCATGTAAGAACGTACCAAATGTTGTTCAAGTGTTAAAAACATCCCTGACTACAACCCGGCTGAACACCTTTGGGATTAATTGGAATGTCGATCGTTTTGTCCAGATCAGTGCCTGACCTCATATACTGCTCTTTTGACAGAACGGGCACAAATTCCCACAGAAACGCTCCAAATTCTTGGAAAGCCCCCCCCACTAGAAGACGGGACGCTGTTATATCTGCAGCTCCATATTAATGCCCAGTGTTTTGCAATGGAATGACCAACATGCACCTTTCTGTAGTTCGCAGGACACACACATATTCCAAAACAGACACCCTGTATAACTTATGCACCCTGCGAAAGAACTCACACCACTTGTAGCCAGCTTTAAAAAGCTAAAAAACACACTTTTCTCTTCTACATTCTTTTAAATACATGCAATTCCCCTGCACTTTAAATGTTCTTTTATTGATTTTCTATGTAAATCAATCAATTTTAATCTATTCCTGTAAATCACATTGAACGATCTTTTGTGTATGATGATGTGCTACATAAATACACTTGATTTGACCTGACTTACCCATCAGGAAGATCACACTTCCAAAGACTGCAGATCCAGGATTGACCACACCCATGGCACTTCCTGCTGGCCTCATGAACTGTTGAAGAGTTGAAGAACCTGACATATAAGAGGCATCGTGACATTGCAGCTCAATGACTCAGTGCCGCTATTCATGTAAAGGAAGTACTCAATGAGTATAAATTAATATACAATGAAATCATTACAAAATCAATCACAATCAACCCTTATTGAGAAGGGTGCATCAGAAAAAAATCTACTGTACTTCATTATGATTATATGATCTGGGACCAGAGGCAATGCACTGCTGTCTTTTATTAACGGTATGCTCTGGAGAGGGAAAAATAATATAACAGATGAAAAAACAGGCCTGACAGGCCAATCCTGAAGAGTAACAGCAACACGGTCCCTCAGTATTAAATAAACGCTATAGTAATTTGCATCACAACCACCTTACACATCACGTAATCATATACGTGACATGATTATACCATAGCACAGAGATACACCTGTGACAATGAGTCCCGATTCAGAAAACGCATTTCAACACACCTGCACCTGATTAAAGAAACTGAATATAGCAGACCTAGACAGCGCAGTCACACCGCTCCACAAAACAGGGCTATTTTTATACATTTACAAATGAATTTCATAAATACTCAGTAGTTATTTTCTGGCATGTGAAGGGCCTCCCTGCCTGCCCTGGCCTTTTCTGCTCTTTCCTGCCCTGCCCTTCCCTTCTCTACCTTGTCCTGCCCTGCCCTGCCCTGCCCTGCCCTGCTCTTCAAGTGAATGTCTGGTCTAAGCTTGTGAGGTTGTCTGGCAAGTTTAGATGTGTCTAATCAAATATAGGGAGAACTCCAGCAATTCAAGCATTTACCTGCTGTACTGAGATTCAGGGTGTCTGCTCTTCAGTTCTGTCTCATCTGTCACTTTGTCTGCCACCAGCGAGCCTTTTTAACACCGCTAGGTGTGGCTTTGCCTGGTTCTCTCCAGGTTTCTCCGGATAAGTAAACAGACCCAAACAGACCTGTTGCTCAGGCGACCAGGTGCTCAGGAATCCGTGGATTCTTCAGTAGCTTATTGCAATAATGGGGAAACCCCATCTGGGGTCAATTTGGAAAACAGGTTCTGCAGGGCATGCCGCCGTCATACACGAACAAGACAATTTTGTTGTTTACAGGTTTTACATTTTATATAACAGATAATTGTTTTACTGTGATTTCTTACTTGATTTTCTCATTCTTGTGCAATACCTGCACTTCCCTGAGAAGTTTCATGCACCCAAAACAGCTGAACTGTCTTCGGTTCCAGTGTTCCCAGATCTTTCTGCAGCTTTTGACACTGGCAGCCTCCTGGGTTCACTCACCACTGAGCTCAGTTATGTCTAGGAGAAATAGAAGAGATATAAAAGATCTTATTTTAAATTCTGAAATGCTGTAAATGTAAATACCATATCTGATTGAGAGGATGGGGACTCTCGTCCTAGGCCCCCCCAAAAGGCCCTGAAGAAAACATTTTGCCATAATTATGCAGCAGCTCAGCTGGTCTTCAACCAACCCAAAGGGTCGCATGTCACCTTACTGATTGACCTACACTGGCTACACATGGCTGCCCTAATTAAGTTTAAGTCAATAATTCTAGCAGAAGGGGACCTGTCCCCCGACTTTTCAAAATCTTTCATTTTGTCCACCTAACTTTTCCCCTCCCGGACTACAGCTGAGACATAGAGAGCTGTGTATGACAGAGGAAGGAGTTATAGAGTCTGATCGATGTGTGAAGGGGGAGGAGTTATAGAATCTGATGGATGAGTGACAGGGGAGGAGCTGTAGAGTCTGATGGATGTTATATTACCAAAACTAAAAAGACAGCAATTTTAATTCTAATCTAAATGAGTGCAAGAATCAGTATATAAATGTAGTACAAAAGGAAGCATGTGCACATTTCATGAATCTCAGTTCAATCTTGGCCCTTTGAATCTGCGATAGCATCAATGACTCTTGCCATCACCCACGAGCCTCTGTGGGATCAGCCACCACAACAATGTCTCCCACACAGAAATTCGGCCTAATGCTGGACCATTTGGGCCGTCCTTGCATGAGTGGAACATATTCCTGTATCCAGCGTGTCCAGAAAAGATCAGCGATATATTGTATTTGTTGCCACGGCCTCCTGGCTTATAAATCTTCCCTTCTGAATATTAGGGTCATCTGATACGGTTGTCAAAGGACAGCTGTTTAGGATGGATTCAACCGCGCATGTCACTGTGACTAGACCTTCACCATCCAAAGATTGTTGGTTCGTGATGGATGACAAAATCATCTTCACCATCCAGATTATGTGCACCCAAATGCCTCCATGGTGGGCAGCGACTGGATGATTGAGCGTCCACTTGACACCTTTCTGAATGAGACTGCGCTCAATTTGGTCCATATTCCAAGACTTCAGTGCCTCCCATATCCTTCTCAGCAGAGATCAGATTAGTTCCATTGTCTGATCTTATTTCTCTTACTTGATCTCTTCTGGATATGAAGCGCCTGAATGCATTTACACAGGAGTCTGTATCCATAGAGTGTTTCACTTCCAAATGAACTGTTCTACTAGTGATACAAGTAAATATCACACCGTATCGCTTTACCGTGCCACGCCCTCTGCTCACTCCTACATGTGAGAATGGAGGAAAGTCAGGAGTCAAACAGTCAACTGGCAGAACAGCCATCTTTTGTTCACCTGCACATGCATGTTTCCGCCTGCAGGGCACACAATTATTCACGTTTTTCCTCGCAAGGAAACCGCAAACTTGACAATATGTCATTTCTCCCACTGTGCCCTACCTGCTGGTGCATATGACTAAGCAGAAGCTTTGAAACGTGAAGTCCCTTGGGCAAGATGGCAGGATGTTTCTGCTCTTCTAGCATAGCCATCTTTTTCAGGCAGCCACCAACCCTCAATATGCCACGGTCAAGCACTGGATCCAGCTTGAAGATGGAACTTTTCCGATCTATGTTCCGTCTATTGTGTATGTTTGCCATTTCCTGCGGGAATCCTTGGTTTTGGCAGAACTTCACAATGGCTTCTTCTGCTTCTTCTATGTCCTGAGTGGAGAGTGACATAGAACCAGTCTTTGGTGTCTTTAAGGCCCCTTTCCTTTTCAAAACACATTGGGCAAGCAAGCTCTTCAGGTTCAGAATCCAAGCAACGGCAGTTCTGATCTTACTCCAGGTTGAAAAGTAATTCAGTAGTGCGCTGGTGGCATCATAATAACTCGCAACAGTGACATGGACTTCAAGCACTTGTCTCTTCAACTCTGAGCCATCTGGATAGAGTGCGAGTCCGACAGTTGGACTGGGCCAGTGTTTAATGTTCCTCAGCATTCAATCCACGTGATGCATAGTCTGCTGGGTTCATTTTTCCAGGGATTTGTTTCCACTGGGACACATCAGACATGGCCCTGATTGTATTAACCCAGTTCACGACAAAGGTGTGAAATCGTCTGCTGTCATTTGTTATGTACTTCAAAACAGTAGTATTGTCTGTCTAAAATACAGATGGTTCCAGTTGCAGTTGTAACTCAGTAGCAAGCAACCGGTCAACAGAGCCACTCTAGACTTTCCCTTGACAAAGGCTATGTGCACTTAATCCTGACTATTGACTAACTTTAAATAGGTCCTCCGTGCCATATCCGGCTTCACTTGAGTATAAAAATGATGGGCACTCTACTTTCCCAAAATTCTTTGGTTTGAAGCAGCAGGTGATGTTGAAGTTTGCAAGAGTCCCAAGGCCATGCAACCATTGATTCCAGGATCGTGTATGATTAGGAATGTCTTCGTCCCAGCTAAGGTTCAGCCTACCACCCTACATGGCTCCATAAGTTTGGGCACATTTATTCCAATCAAAAGACCAATATCAGCATCAGTACTTGACAAGAATACATCTTTCAAATGTGGCCATTTCTCGAAATCCTTTTGTTTTGGGATATGGTCTTTGCTGACTGGGATTTCTTTCGGTGTGTAAACATTTGACAGTCCAAAGAAGTCTCCCCCTTCCAAACTGCTTACTTCCAAGCCTCTGATGACGATGCAGTCAGTGGGTTTCTCCAAAGGCGGCTGAACAAAATGTGGCAGGACTGCCTGGATTAAGGAATGTGTAAGTGTGGACAGTTTTTTTTGTGGACAATTCTAACTAAATACGGCTCCAACACGTGTGACAGAGGAAGGAGTTGTAGAGTGTGATGGATGTGTGACAGGGGGAGGGCTGATGGGTGGGTGACAGGGGGAGGAGTTGTAGAGTGTGATGGATGTGTGACAGGGGGAGGGCTGATGGGTGGGTGACAGGGGGAGGAGTTAGTCAGTGGGTTTCTCCAAAGGCGGCTTAACAAAATGTGGCAGGACTGCCTGGATTAAGGAATGTGTAAGTGTGGACAGTTTTATTTGAATTACTTAGCTGAACAGGTACAATAGCCAATGTACAATGATCATCACTGGATCCAATGCCATTCTTTTCCAGTGAGATTAATCCACTATTCATCGACTTCTCAGACCCACAGGAATTCCTTTCTAGGTTCGTGACTCCACTGTCAGGCTTCTGAATGTGCAGGATGATCAGATGTTTCTTAGAACACACTGTACAGGTGAAGCATCATTGACAACCTTTGATCATATGGCCCTTTACCAAACAGCCAAAACAAACACCTTCCTCTTCAACAATTCAACATGACTTGGACAACACATTTCCATCTTCTGGCTTAATGTTACTCCAACTCAAGGCTTTCTCCATGTATGCGTTAGTGAGCTTTATCTTGTCACCAAAATGATGCTTCAACAATCTTTTAGCCTCTGCATATCCTTCATCTTCACTCATGTGCAAACAGCTGCTCCTTACCAGTTCTCTTGGTTGACCAGACGTGTATTGTTGCAAGTAATACAAGCGGTCCTGATTACGAATGGCCTTATTTTCAATTCCATGTATGAATGATTGCATGAAAGGTCTAAAGTTGAACGGCTCTCAATCAAAGGCAGGTATATCCCTGGTGGGAAGCAATGATAAGCTTTGTTGTTGAAGAAAGAGGTTTGCTATGTCATTTAGGCCACCATTTGTGTTTGAGTGTAATGGTGGCTGGTACTGTAGAGATAGAGGTGGCTACTACTATGGTGGGAGTAGAGGTGGCAGCTGCTGTTGGCTGATGAGGGGGTTCCTCGGTCATTGGTGGTTGAAAGGACAGTTGGTTTCGCTTATGGACTGTAAGTATCTGAAGAGGAGTCTTGGGGACCACATTTATGTTTACATATTCAATTGAAGGCTCTAGAGCCAAAAGTTTCCTTTATGGATTTTCCTTGTGCTTCCAGATAAGAATTCATGCCATCCATGGATGACTTTGCCTGAGAGACAGATTTAGATTGGCCTTCCTCCAGCTGTTTCTCATAATTCTCCAGAACTTTCACTTTTGCATCTGCTGCAGCAATGTCAGTTTTCAGGGCATTCTGTTCTATTGCACTTTGCAGTTGCATCCTTTGCAGGTCCAGAACATGTTTCTTCTCAAGTTCAAAAAGGCTGCTTGAGCCTTTGCGCGTGCTGATGGAACTGAAGACACACTAGATTTAGAAGAATACCCAGATCGCTTTGATTTCTTTGACACGTTAGAAATGCTGTCCAAGGGAGGAATAATGGGTCATGGCTGAGATAGACTGTCTTTCCATGCCTGCACATCATCTAAAAATGATAAGGAGGAGTTCTTTCTTGGTTCATACCAGTTGGCATATCATGTTCCCTTTCATCACCAGTCAACATATCTTGCACAAACAAATGAGTTTTGCGAAATTCATTCAATGCATCAATAAGACCTTGAAAGCCTTTGTCCACATCAGCAATATTGCATTTATCCACAAACTCCTTTAATTCATTTTGTTTCCATGTACAAACACCCAGTTTCCCTCTACGGGTTGCAATGAGCTGGATTAATTTCTTTTCCATCATGATGACTAGATCATTATGCTTAGTAGGAGAATCAGCAAGCTCAGGTTCTACTGGTTTCATCATAAAAACTATCAGTAACCTCAGTGGCAGAATCAACAGACTCAGTTTCAGTGGCTACTAATTCAAATTTTTTCAAACAATTTCAGCAGTTTCTTTCAAACAAGTAGAATGTGACGCGAAACAAGTTTAGTTTAAGTTTGAAGCTTTGTTCCAAAATACAATTAATCCAAAACGATACAGGCAATATACCAAGTCCAAACATGTCCAATATATAACAAGTCCAACATGTAGCAAGCAGGTAGGCAGGCAGGGAGGGAGAGAGGTAGATGGCAGGCAGGCGAGCAGGTGATACACAGTGGAGTAGATCCAAATTGTTCATAATCCACAAAGGAGAGGGTTAACCCACATGTATAAATTCCAAATTCCAGTACAAGTTTCAAAAAAGAGGTTTTCTAAGGTTAAGGTTAAAGCGGTAAGAAAACTATTCAACTACGGCATCTTCTATTGTCTACCTGAGACAAAGCACCATGTGGAAGACGCCACCTTTAACTGGACAGGTGACCTAAGGCTATGGCAAAATAAAAGTTGTAGAGTGTGATGGATGTGTGACGGGGGAGGAGTTATAGGGTCTGATGGATGTGTGACAGGGGGAGGGCTGATGGGTGGGTGAGTGACAGGGGGAGGAGTTGCAGAGTCTGATACTGTACTGTAATGTAATGTATTATAATGTACTGTAATGTTCTGTAATGTACTGTAATGTAATGTATTATAATGTACTGTAATGTTCTGTAATGTTCTGTAATGTAATGTATTATAATGTACTGTAATGTTCTGTAATGTTCTGTAATGTTCTGTAATGTAATTTGGTGCAGTTTACAGTCTTGGACACTAGATGGCACTTGCCAGAGGAGCGGCTGTGTTTTGAATGAGGTAAACTAGGATTTTGTTCTCGTTTGTGAGATTAAAACTCTTAAATGTGTGATTAAAGTTGTTAATATTTGCTCAGAGCTCCACTGTGCAGTGAGAGAGCTGTTTTGAGTCGCCATGGCCGGGTAAAAGTCAGCTCAGAGCCACGCTGGGTGTGTTTTCTGGCTAAAACTGAGGGCTAGGCTAGGCTAGGCTAACAGAGTTAGACTCGTGTACTTCAGTGCTTTTGCGTCTTTTTCAGTATTTTTGCGAAGAAAAGTCCCAGGTAGTCTTAAACAATTGCTTCTTAACTGCTTCTTTTTTCTTTAGTTTCATTCTAATGTGCTGGTTCAGCTCTGCTTTACTGTCCTTTCTGTTTTCCTCCTTCTTGCAGCTGTAACGTTTTATTTTTACACCAAAAGCACCAAAAAGAGAGAACAGCAGGTCTAAAACAGGTATTACAATCGTCCACTGCGGTTCTCGGTATTTCAGCTGATGCTTTCATGGTTTGTGGCCACGTATAATGATCATTTCATGAAAATAACACAAAACTTCCCCCTTCTGTAGTCGAATTAAACTGATGGTGTATTTTATACAATATATGTAAACCCACAGTAAAGATCTTCTTTGTCCAGCCTGTTTCTCCTAAACAGAACTGAACTCAGTTTAACATCAGTATGAGATTCTGACCATTTTCTCCCACTTCTTAAATTCAGCTCCTGAGAAAGAGCTTCCTC
>JBBJLS010071680.1:0-10917 GCA_037577275.1 Bryconaethiops microstoma
CAGTCCCTCTCCGCAGCATCCTTCTCCCAACACACGCAGTCCCTCTCCTCAGCATCCTTCTCCCAACACACTCAGTCTCTCCTCAGCATCCTTCTCCCAAGACACTCAGTCTCTCTCCACAGCATCCTTCTCCCAACACACTCAGTCTCTCTCCTCAGCATCCTTCTCCCAAGACACTCAGTCTCTCCTCAGCATCCTTCTCCCAACACACTCAGTCTCTCCTCAGTATCCTTCTCCCAACACACTCAGAGTCTCTCCTCAGCACATATCCAAACAAACGCAATCTCGCCTTTCTGAATTTTCCTCCAAAAGGTCCAACTCAAGCTTTCCCTCTATTTGTCAGTGAAAAACTCTATCAAGTTAAATTGGTAGGTACCACTACTAATGAAGGTTAAAGACTCACTCTTTTCCTCCTCTGTCCACATCATCCGAGTCGGAGTCATCAGCTGCTTCATTCTGTGCCCCAGCTTTTGTCTGCTGCTTCTCTCCCTCCAGCTCCTCTTGGTTAAAACCCTGTTGAAACACAAACACATCCACATCAAAATTCAGTAAGTTCAACAAAGGACAGAAGCCTAGAAAGCAGGACCTAGTTGACATGAAACTTCAACAAAATGTGAGTTGTGTATCATCAAATATGAATGTCACATTCCTGATATTCTAAAAGTTTATATTATACTCTAAATTATGCAAGTGCATCTTTTTATCTGTTTTTTCGAAACTCACATTTATCCATTTTTTAGTTTGCAATTTCAAATTGCAGATTAAGTAAAATAACAAAAACCTGGCAGCACTTTGCAGATACCAGTAAATGCTGTCCAGTATTATAATTATGTCCTTACTGAAACAACTGCATTACTGAAAAGCAAGATCTCACCGTAAACTCCTCCTCTTCCTCATCTCCTGACTCTCCAAAAATGTCTGCAATCATTTTTCTGTGGGACATAGATCAAAGTGGTTACATAAATACAGACATACATGCAGGCATGCACACAAGTACAGCCATCAAGTATTCCCAAAGACAAGAAGGGGCGGGTGATACATTAAAAATGTAATGAAATTAAAATGTAACATTTTCATGATAGACCAGAATAGAATAGACTAAGAATAGACTAAGCAATCTTTATTAAGGGGGGAAGAGAGAAAGAACGAGAAAAAAAGAGAAATAGAACGAAATAAAGCGACAACGCTTCCACTCACTCTTCCTCGTTGTTGTCCGAGTCGCTGTCACTGCCAAACAGCGTTTTCTCGTCTTTTTTGCCTGTGTCCATCTTAGTCCTGTCATCGTCATCTTCACTGTCTGAACCCAGCTCTCTCAGTTTTGCCGCCAAAGTTTTATCTGGAGCCTCCGAGCCTTCATCACTATCAGAGTCATCATCAGAGACTGCCCGGCTCTTCTTTGGAGCTTTGGAGATAAAATTCTTATTAGAAGCAGTACTTTTGGGTTCAAAAGGGGAATGTAAATATTTTTCCCATTTGAATATGTACATTTTAAGGAGCAGAATTCAAATGTGGTGATTTTACACATCAAGGAATATATTAAATTTGCTTTATTAATTTGACATATTTACAAAAACTGCCCCGTCATTTCACATATTTGTAGGTTCAAACAACCAAGCCTGCATCTTGTTGAAGGTGAAAGGTTTTAACAAAAGACTTTACCGTTTGTTTTTTCTTCATCCTCACTGTCAGAGAGAATGGCCTTCTTCCTCTTAACTGAAATCAGAGATTCAACAGGTCAGACTTTCTTTTACTACAACAGAATGAAACAATCTAAAGAAAACCAGAAAGCAGAAACCAGACCATACCGAAATTTCTCCCTCCAGAAAGCATGGGGGGGAATATCTGACCCCTGAAAATTCATACAGTGATCTTAAAATGGAAATAAGTTCCAGGCAACAGCATGGGAAACAAAAATAAGCTGACAAAAATCTATCAATCACAGACAACGCTGATCACAGCCAAACAAAAGCAGATGGGACGTAAACCGCGCTCTGCAAATGATCATACGATGGTTGGTGATGTGGCTTTTATTCTCTGCTTACATCATAAGCTACTTTTCATTCAGATGAAACTTTTGCATTGTGACTCAGTAACGTGACATTCCGCCAGAAAGTACAACAGAGAAATGAGATCTAACTGATCCGATTTTTAAATATTTAATTTAACATTATTATATAATTATTATGCATTATATCTTTAAATTCAAATATATACGAAAAAGAAAGATTTACTTTCATAACTGAATGAGAAAACATCCTGAATTATTTATTTATTGTTGCTTCTATTATTATTTGTGTTATTGCGTCACACTTGCATAGGTTGTATTTGTTTTGCTTTTTAATAAAGAGTAAATCTAAACAGTCATAAAAAAACATAACTGATTAATAATGTTTCCAGGATTTTATATTCCAATGCTAAACCAGGGATCTAAGCCAGGCATGAAAGAAGAGAAAACATCTTTTAATAAGTCGAAGCTCAACTCTTGTTAGGTGAAAGACATGATTAAGGTTTTTTCAGTCATTCAGAACTGCTTTATACCAGAGCATGAGCTCAACTCAGCTACACTGAATTTAATTGGTTCCTACAGCTAAAAGCAGCAAGTGAGCATTATCTGTATAATGTGCGTAGCATGGTAAACGTGTGCCTGGCAAAAAAGGAAAACAATACACACCAATGAACAAAAAGCGCCTGCCGTCCCCTCATTCATTCAACAAAATGAAATTGCTCACTCTCACATTCATTCAACAAGACGAAATTGCTCGCTCCCTCCATTTGTTCGACAAAACAAGATCACTCATTACCTCATTTGTTCGACTAAAACAAAACCACTTGCCATCACCTCCCAATTCATTTGCCAAAATTAAATTGATCGCCACCCCCTTTAGTTTGAAGAAACGGAACTGCGTACCATGCAGTTCGCTTGACAAAACAGAATTGGTCGCTACCCCTATTATTACAGCGTTTTTGAAGGTCTAACATGACCATACCTGGCTTCTCCTCATCATCATCATCGCTGTCAGCTAGAGACTTTCGAGGATGCTCTTCATCCTGATCACTTTCTGCGTCCTCTTTTGGCTTCATCATCTCCTCATCCTCACTGTCAGAGTTAATCACAGCTTTCCTGCCTCCCTTCTCTTCATTCTCCTTTCTCTCTTCTTCTCCATCCTCTCCCTCAGAATCTCTCTGTGTGCTTCGTTTGGATTTCTCTGCATCTGATTCGCTCCCGGAGTCCGAACTCTGCCTCCTCTTGCGGACTTCCTCGTCTGATTCGCTGGCCTGAGCTCTCTGCTGGTCCTCTGTCTCCGATGTGCTCCCCCTGTGCTTGGCCGGAGAGCCTTCGGCATCATCGTCATCATCGCTGTCGGCGGGACGAGGACGTTCCGGCTCTGAATCACTGGCTCCACCTCCGCCAGCATCCTCACGTTCTGAACTGCTGTCATCACCAGGGGGTGCCGCACCTTCCCTATCACTGCCTTCGTCCTGATAACAGCAACACAGACACAAGCATTAGACTACAAACAACATCCCCAGCCAACATGCAATAGACGAAATCCAGTCTACGCATATTAAGTCCACAATCCTGGCAACATGTCAAAATACGTCATATTTTTTCAATATGTGATGTTATCGCAAATTTATCATCGCAAATTGATCAGAACTCTTTCTTTCTTTATTCATTCAGCGGTCCTAGAAGAACTAACAATATCTATGATACACCCAGCACTGCATATCACATGATTTATATGACAAATCGTCATGTTTTTGTGTGTTCTGATATTACTGTATTATAAACCTTAGTGCTCAATGAACAGAGTAAAAGACAAGTATCTCTAAAAAGTAAAGTGGCCCCTTATAGTCATGTATGAACATGCCAAAGCACAGCACACTGTGAACAGTGTGAATTTCTTTCTCTGCATTTAACCCATTCACCAAGTGAAGCACTGGGAAGATCCCGATGCGGAGCAGTGTGCAGGGTCAAAACCTTGCTAAAGGGAACCTTAGTGGTGTCACTGGCAGTCCTGGAATTCGAACCCATGACCTTCTGATTGCAGTGGCAACTCCCTAACCACCAGCTGCCCCATTCGTATGAATAATTCCCTATAGTAAACTATAAAAAAATTTTTTAAAAAAAACAATTCATAAGAGTGGGTTGATTTACTTGTTGCACAGGTGAAAAAAAAACCGCAACATAAAAGGTGGGCCAATCATTCTGAAAAAAGCACTTCAGAAATTTTGGTCGCTCCTGTACAACATATATGTAGATAACACCAGTTAATATGTCTCCTGCTATGATGCTTACACTTCAAATTATGTTTTTTTTTTGGCATGTTAGAAAAAACACACATAAATAAGAGATTCACAGGTATTTTTCTGACTGAGTGAAAAGCCTCCAGTGACCCTGGAAGGTGTAAAGCGTCAAAAATCAGTATCTCTAACCTCAGACTGGTGCGACCCGCCTCTCACTTCGTCTTCATTATCCGACCCCAGGGCATTCTCGTCCTGCACAGGAGTGCCACTGCCATCATCTACAGGAGCAAAGAACAGAAAACACTCAAATCCAAACCAAGCATCACCAGACACATGGACATTCAGAATGTCTTAGAGCTAACCAGCATGACAAAAGAGGAACAGCAAATTTACTCTTCACAACAGCACAGTACTGTAAGCATTTCCATGTAATAGGACTCATCAGACAGACCTAAAAGCTAAGAACCTTGATTATATTCAATAAATTGAACGAGCTGACCAAAACTTCATGGGCTGATGAGAGTACTCAGGCTTTGGGCCATTCTGGTAAACATAATCAAAGTGCTTCAGTAAATGGACCCACTTCTTAGCCATCATAAGGGGAATTCACAGAATGGTTTTAATATCAAAGGTAAATCCCACACAAGATTAAACTGAAACCAACCCCATTTTCCTCACCATTCTGGTGATCATAATCAAAGTGCTTCAGTAACTACACTCACGGTAACACAAACAGTTCTTAGACATCACGAGAACAATATAATGAATTGTTTAATATCCAAGGTAAATCCCATAAAAGATTAAACTGAAACCAAAATCCCATTTTTTATGTGACTAAAACACATGGTTGCTAAAAGCAAAGCTAGCCATTACCTGAGTGACTCCCTGAGAAGACTTCATCCTCACCGTCCATTTGAACTCACAACAGGACGGTTCCTTACAACTAAAAAGAGATTATAACACAGCTGCGCTGATAATGCTGTTATTTTTAAGAAATATCAAGATTTACAGCAAAATTAACAACAACAACAACCAGAAACCCCGGGCCGCCTCGGAGCCGGTGTCCTGTATGTTTCCCCTTTTCTCCGCAGAGACAGATCGTTACAGTCGATTTCTCGGCTTTACGACCATCTTCAGGGTCTTTACGGGCTATATTCGCGTTTTTATTTCTTAAAACGGTGCGAATAAACCATAACGCAACTCGTTTTGTTCGCGGAGCCCCAGATTTTACAGGGACACAGATGCAACAACAAAATGGAGCCGAGAACTGCGCAAAGGCGCATGCGCGAAACCGCGCGCGAGAATGACGTCACGTCCCAATACGTAGAGGGGGGGCGGGGTATAGTGACGCCTGGCGATTATACCAGCTGTTCCAGCTCATCCTAAAGGTGTTTAAAAAAGTTAGAGCAGCAAAAATAAAAAAACAATAGAATAGAAGACGTGAGTTAAAAAGTTACGAGAATAAAAAAAGAAAATAAGAAAGAAGCTCAGAAATGAGCAGAGCTGCCGTAACAGGCTGCCACTCGTTGGGGGTGCCGGAACTAGTTTTCTACCACACCAAAATCATCTACTCAACAATTATCATTTCATTAATAGTAAACTACACTAGTAATTTGTTTACTGATGTTATATTCTACCACTAAAACCCAGTCAGACAGTTTCTAAGAATCTGGTAATCACCAGAAGGTCTGGCAGTTGAGCTCTGAAGTTGACTGACTGCGCTGGAACTGGTGATGGATATATCAGAGACTGCATGTTTTGGTGGTCTTGATGGAAATGGGAGTTGAAGGGTTGAAGGACTTTGACGTGAACAAAGGGTGAAACAGCCATCATTCTTGCTGTTCTTACGGGGCCTGTAGTTTTTAAAGGGATTATTATGTTGGTCAGGAACTGTCAAGATCACTTCAAACTCTTTGCAGCATGAAAAAAATTATGGGCTCTGAAGTGAACAGAAATAAAAGCAACAATGGAAATGCTGGCATTCTGTGTGACCTGGCTGTTTGTTTGTTTTTTAAATAGTTTTTAAGCACTTTACTTGTATGCACATATCCAAATCTAATCTGATCTAAATATACAAGGCTAAAGCTCCCAAAGCAGTGGACAGCCAATGCCCTGGTTCCTCTTTAGCTGGACATCCACAAACACTGCAGTTCACTCCAACACTGCAGATTTTGCTGTAATGGAAGTTGTAGTTCACTGATCTATCAATAATTTGATACTTTAAGAAATAACTCAAGCAGAGAATATTGGATATGCATTGAGATGATTTCAGAACAAAGTGCTGGAATGGATGCCAAAGGAGAAAAAATAATAAATCTACACAATATTTCTGTCATTGTCATGTCCCGGTATGCGGCCACTAGAGGCCGCCAAAAGATTATGGTTAAGTTTTGGGTGAACTTTTATTATGACATGGTGTTGGGTTTTCTGGTTTGTTAGTCACAGTTGGGGTAGGTTAGTGTGGAGTATTTTGGGTTTGATTATTGGTGGTGGGATTTGACTTTTAGAATATATAAGGGGTTGTGTTTAAGCTTAGTTTGTGTGTCAACTGTTCTTTCAAGCCTTGTGTTTCTCCTATCTCCGTTGGTTAGAGTTTTTGAGGTTGTTTCAGGCCCCCGAGCCTGTTTTGCTTTTTGAAATAAAGATGAAGTAAGCATGACTGTCTGCCTACACGCCTGCCCTCATTTGGAAGAGAAAGGGGAACGTGACAGTCATTACTTTCAGTATATTTATATATTTTGCTGTATCAAAGACCTCATTGTATGTCTACTATTATATTATTGTAAAAATATTGTACTAACACATAAAAACAAACAATATTATCAGTTTTATTTTTTAAAGCGGCTACACTGCAATTGTTTCATTATTTAAATGTAATAACATGATCACTCAATAACGCTAAACAATAATGACTCCAGAGCACCAAATTCATTGCTGTTCACATCACAGAGAACCTCAAGTGGACCCTCAACACCAGCTCCATCACTAAGAAGGCCCAGCAGAGTCCCCCTACTTACTGTGGAGACTGAGAGTGCACCCCCAATCCATACCACATTCTACAAGGGGGACTATAGAGAGCATTCTTTGTGGCTGCATCACAGCATGGTATAAAAATTGTTACATTTTGGATCAGAGGATAGTGAGGATAGCTGGGAAGATCATCAGCATTTACACCACACACTGCAGCCATAAACCCAGCAGTGCTGTGGAAGACCCCACACAGCCCTCACACACATTCTTCTCCCTCCTCCCATCTGGCGAAAGGCTGTGTAGCATATGGGCCTCCACTGCCAGGGAAACATTTTCATCCCTCAGGCCATCAGACCCCTAAATTTAAAGGGTAATTGCCTATTAAATACCCAGTATTTATTGCACATTATCTGTCCTGCTGCGGCTATTGCTTGCAGTTATTTATTGCTGTCTATCTGTATATTTGCGTAACAATTCTGATGCTAGAGTTGTAATAATCCTGTATAATACTGTATTCATTCACACTGTTGTATAACTGCTTATGTCGACTACATTAAATGTTGTCTTGTCCTATTGCTCTTGGTCTCTCCCAATCTCTTTGCGCTCTGTGTGTTTTGTCCTGCCTGCACTTATCTAGTCTTATAGTGTTCTGATTTTGTTCTTGTGTTACACCGTGGTCCAAAAAGGCACATTTTGTTTCACTGTCTTCTGTGTATATGGTTGAAATGACAACAACTCTGCTTGACTTGAGCAGAGCTGCATAGATATATAATAAAGCACAGGCAAGTGAGCTCATGGACTTTTTATGATGTCATATGTGTAATAGTGTTGTGGTGATGGACAAGGACTGACACACACAGACTCACAAAGAGAGAGAGGAAGAGAGCGAGGCGCCCGTTCACGCATTTCGCAAACCTTCTATTTATTCTGATAAAATGTTCTTTAGTATGCAGTGCTTGTCTGTTTTTGACCTTGCATTAGTCACGACCCAAGTTGCCATGGCAGGTGAGGGGCAGACACGCTCGCAGGAGAACTTTCAGCTTAATAATGAAAGTTCAGGTTCAAATACAAAGTCTCGGAGGACTTCACTTCATCCAAACTCGAACACGAACACAGGAAGCGCAAAGCCCAATGTCGTACAGGGGCCAGTACATATAATTACACGCTTCGTGGAGCTCTCCAATTTTCTCATGCCTGTAAACACACACACAGGGAACGAGACATGGGAGAGAAGTAGCACATGAGTACCAGGCTTTTGCTGACAACACTGGATCCAGTAGCCGGTTACGCAGACTCTCTCACTGCCACTAAAAGTACGTTGGGAACCCATGAGCAGTCCTTCCCGAGTCTCTGCTTCCTTCCCCTTCTAGGGTGTACTAAACATGCAAACAGAAGTAACAGTCCAAGTTCTCAAAAGCATACTCCGAACATAACCCACGGTCAGGGGTGGACTAACAATCTGTGCTTTCTGGAAAAGTCCAGAACGGCCATCCGGTGCACGGCCGTTGGCCCGAGATGCACTTACCACCCCCCGTCGTCAGCCTGAGATGCGGAAACCACCACCACCACCCCCCATGAAGCCCAACTACTCACACCTGGATTGCCTAGGCACCCGACGACCAAACACACAACACATCATGATGTCATAACTTCACGTCCAGAGCCGTGTACCGCCTAGTACTCGGGCGACGGGCTTCTTTGGGGGCGTGACTGAGATGTATCAGACATGTCACAAGTGCAGCCATCAGACACAGTCCAATTCCAAGAACAGATCAAGAACCTGTAAGTGTCCTTGTTTCATGGGTTTTATCATGGTTGCATCAGAAGGGGCCTTGGATAGTCACGCTTCTCAGAATTAATTTCACGCAAAGTAGTGGCAATAGCAGCAATTAACTACCGCAAATATGGTTTTAAGTGATGACTACTCAACACTTGACATGTTTTCTCAAGGTTTTCTTTTTGAACTCCTCACTCACTTCTATCATAACCCCCAACTTCCACAGTTATGCCTCAGCATTGGCTTTTTTATATGCACACATTGTAAACATATATTTTATCAAGATTTTAAGTAACCTGTTTTTTATTTGGTGTATCATTTTATAGTTGAATTGCGTAGAGACTCTCTAGTAGAATTCTGCTGTGATTCCAGCTTGCTGCTGTTTTAAAAGCAGACTGACCAGCTGCATCCTCCTGTACTTGGGAGTCTGGACTCCTGAGCTGAAATTGCTTGCTCCAAACTCCCAAGAATGAGAGTCTGTACTTGATTTACTCCATATTGAGAAATGACCACATTTTACCAATGTGTTCTGCTTCTCTTGTTGTTTAATGGGGGTTTGCAAACTTGTAGGTACATTACAGCCAACTTCTAACAGAGGTATTTTTAAAAAGAAAATGGCCCCTTATAGTCATGCGTAAACACAGCACAGCACATAGTGTGAATAATGTGAAACTCTAATCCCGCCCCGGGAGTAGTGGGTGGGGACAGTACCTTGCTCAAGGGTTCCTCAGTGGTGCCACTAGCAGTCCTGGGATTAAAAGTCATGACCTTCTGATCACAGGGGCAACTCCCTAACCACAAAATCTCCATCTGCCATCTGTAGGCTCAGTGTACAAAAAAAATTCATATTTTCATAATGACTTGGTTATTTTAATGATTTGTTGATGATTTGTACATGAAATGCTCCTCAGTGCCACAACTTTGTGTAGGCTCAATCACCCAAAAGTCTAAGAGAGCACATTTGGCTTGGCTCTCCCTGGGTGGGCAGGATGCCCTTCTCTTTTCCTCATCACTCACTCAGTGCAACGCCAGCCAGCATGAGCATCTGTTAGCTTACTAACAGAATTGGCAGTTAACATTCTCCTCCAAAGGCTGTCACATGACCCTCTCAGTGTTGGTAGTATTGCATGATTGGAGGTGTCCTTGCTTGTGGGTGGAATTGGAGATGACTAAATTCATCTCCAGAAAAAGTAAATAAACCAGTTACAAAAACATGACTGGAACAACTATTTACACAGACAAATACAGTAATGTATACGTTTATAATTATGTTAAAGAGTCTGTAATCAAAGACTTTGGCATGCAAACTGTATTACTGTGCTTTGTGAGGTGTTTATTTCTTCTTCTGAAGGTCAGTGGTTTGGTTATTTGATCTGCTCCAGAGCAGCTTTCTCTTTCTACATTTTTCGCAGCCTTCAGATACAGCTTTATAGCAAGGACTTCAGTTGTTGCTGAAGATTCATTTAGTGAGCAAGTTCTGTGAAGCCATTAAAATGTATGGAGCTCCATATTATGTAGAGTATGTATCCAGTCAGCTACTCTTTAAGTTCTCATTGATCTTTGATCAGTCCTGCATGTTCAAATGACTTCCAGTAGGGGGCAGTAACTGTTAAGAAGTTTTTAATTAAAAAAAGAAATCTATTCAATTATTTATTGATTTTCACAGGTGATGATTTTGTATTAAACTGAGGCAAAAACTCCCATCATTGCTGTTAATTATTAGCACAACATATTTGATCATTTCCTGGCAAAAAGTCAGATTTAATTCCTCATCCACATTCTGACCTTAGATTGGAGAAGCTAGAGAGAGAGAGGGGGAGAGAGAGAGAGAGAGAGAGAGAGAGAGAGAGAGAGAGAGAGAGAGAGAGAGAGCGAGAGAGAGGGAGAGAGAGCGAGAGAGAGAGAGAGAGAGAGAGAGAGAC
>JBBJLS010071681.1:0-10917 GCA_037577275.1 Bryconaethiops microstoma
GTCACAGTCTATGAGAAAATCCAAAGTTCTATACCATTCCAAATAGTCCAAGCTGTTCTAAAGCATCCTAATTTCCCCGATTCATTGGGAACAGCTGTTTTAAACAACTCAACAGATGAAAAACAGCAGCTCTCTGCAGATCATTTGTGGACAGTCAGGGCTAAGACAAAGGAGCTCTCTAAGGACCTGCGGTTGCGCGTTGTGGCTGCTCACAAGTCAGGAAAGGTCGATAAGGCCATATCTAAATGTTTTCAAGTTCCAGTGGCTACAGTGCAAAGTATTATTAAAAATACAAGACGTTCTGCACTGTGGAAAATCTCAGAGGATGTGGTCAGAAGCCAAAAGTTAAACCTGTGCTGGCCAGGAGGATAGTGAGAGAGGTGAAAAAGAATCCAAGGATCACCACCAAGGACATCATGGTGAATCTGGGCTCTGCTGGTGACAACGTCTCAAGGCAGACAGTCCAACAGACACTGCACAATGCTGGGTTCCACAGACACAGACTAAGGAGGACGCCACTTCTCCAAATAAGGCACACAAAAGCCCACTTGGCTTTTGCAAATGCTCATCTGAACAAAGAAGACTTCTGGTCTTCTGTGTATTTGGTCAGATGAAACAAAAATTGAACTGTGTGGCCACAATAATGTATCCGTTATTTGGCGGAAAAAGAAGAAGCCTTCAAGCCTAAAGAACACCATCCCCACTGTCAAACATGGTGGAGGGAACCTAATGCTACAGGGGGTGTTTTTCAGCCAATGGACCTAATCACAGTAAACGGCACCATGAAAAAAGAGCAATATATCATGATTTAACATCATTAAGCAGTCTGCAGAGAAACTTGGCCTTGAGCACCACTGGACACTTCAGCATGACAACGACCCAAAACACACAGCAAAAGTGGTGAAGAAATGGTTAGCAGACAAAAACATTAATGTTTTGCAGCGGCCCAACTTGAATCCCATTGAGAATCTGTGGAGGGAGCTAAAGATCAGGGTGATGGTAAGGAGACCCTCCAACCTGAAAGAATTAAGGCTCATCGCTAAAGATGAATGGGCAAAAATACCAGTGGAGACATGCAAAAAGCTAGTCAGCAATTATAGAAAGCGCTTGATTGCTGTCATAGCCAGTAATGGCATTTCTATTGATTATTGAGAAGGGCATGAATAATTTTGGACATGCCACTTTTTGTTCAATTGTAAATAAAAGCTGAAATTTTTTTCCACAATTATGCCTCTTGTACATCGTCTTCTTATCTTCTGGGAGACACCTGTGTTGTTTCAAATCAAGAAGAAAATTGCTGCTTGAAAACACTTTTCAAGGTTTAAGGAACCTTCACTTAACACAGAGCATTTACTAGATTAAGGTTTATTCACAGATCCTTTATGGAGGTTCTTGAAACTTTACTGACACATCTTGTTTACAGAAATGGTTCTCTAAAGAACAGTTAACTGAAAGGTTCTTTGGGGAAGCCAGAAAAGTTCTGTGGCTTCAAGCAAAGATCCATTTCTGTGAGTTTATACAATATAAATTGAAATGGTAAAAAGGCAAATGTTCCATTCGTATATGTACTGATTTCAGCCTTGTCTGAAATATGTTCCACAAAAAGAGTGGTGCTTAACCATAAGTTCTACACTAATGAAACTGGAACAGCCTGTGTGTACTTGGGAGATTTTATGGCAAATCAACATTACTTTTGATTCAAACTGCTTTCCCTTATTTATGGACATTTGACTTTCAGATGAAGTGTGACATACAAGAAATTAAAAGTAAGACACTTCCAATCTTGAGACTACAGCTAAAGCCAGTGAGCTACTGGGCTTGACAAGCAGTCTAACTTATTTGATATATGAATTTCAGATGAAGTGTGATGTGAAAGACGTAAAGTTAGAGCATGGGGGTGGAACCATTATAGGGGGACCAACTACATATGAAAGTTTTCTATGTATCTGATAAAATAATTGTCGGCGTTAAGTAAATAATGTGTTAACGTGATAATAATGCATTAAGATGAGTCAATGAACAGCACAATTTGGTGCATCTTAGTGCATTAATACATTTATAAGTGATACAGTACTGTGCAAAAGTCATGAGCTGCCTCTCAGTTCTTCATATTTTGCTTCCAAAGATCCAGACTTTCTTGTATTTTTAATGTGGTCTTGAGAAACAGTTCTCCAGACTCTCATTTTCAGTCCCATCCCTGAACATCAAAATACCAAAGACAAGACAGTCTGACTGGCAGAAAATAGTATTCAAAGCATAATATAAAGAAATGAAGGGTCTTTTGCACAATACTGTATTTATAATATGTATTTACCTGCTGTAGTCATGGGAGTTCTCAGCTAATGGCAGAACATTTAGTGATGTATCAGTTTTCTCAGACTGCTGGGACATCCTGAATTATTTAACACTGATTTTATTATTTGTGTTCAGCGATGCAGGCCCTGTCCATCAGACACCCGCTGCTGAAGACAAGGACGCTGTCAGAAGGGAGTAAAAAGGCAAAGGGCAAAGCAATAAGACGGGCGGGTACGTTGCCCCGATGTCACAAAATGATTCAGATTCTATTTTACTTAGATATGATTGATTACAAACCTGTAATAATGTCCCTGCTCTCAGCTTCACCTTACACAAAGCAATTACACTACTTAATGATGAACTACAGTCAGTGACAGACAATTATTAGTAAGAGTGGGTATCATTAGGACAGTACTGATACTGATACTGCTTAACAATATTGATACTTATACTGCCTATCAATATTAATACGGATACTGCTTTTATTTAACTGGTATTAATACCGATGTTGATACTCGTTTCGATACTGATGCTGCTTATCAATACTGATGCTGCTTATTGATACCAAAACTGCTTATCGGTATACTTATTGGTACTCCTATTGATTCCACTCTCCATAATCTGGTGCAGAAAATAAGATACCACATGGAAAATATGTGAGAAGATTCTGCTTTTATTCAGATTTTATTGTAATTTTTAGAGAAATAAGGATCTAAACTGTGCCCTGAGTTTCATGTTAATATAATGAGGGAGGAGCATCACTACAAGTGCTCTGATCAACAAATGTGTGCTGGTGATGAGCCGTTTCGTCCCTCCACTGATCCAATGCACCTTTGACCATTTGAAAACGCAGCCATGTGAGAAAGTACTAACACTGCAGAAACACTAACAGCAGCACCATCTAAACAGGAGATTCTCCAGTTTTCAGTACTGACCAGTCAGGAACTGGAACCAGTTCTTTATACACATCACTAATAATTAGTAATAATTAGGCTCACACTACACATAAAAGGGATTAGCTGATTATTTTGACTTTGAATATAGAAATGTAACTGGAGGTACAGTATTGAAAATTGCCCAAGAGTTTTATTTTTGGAATAAGGGTGATTAAGATGGGTGATGGTTGTCAGGGTGAACTTGAAGAAAATATCTGTCCTTTTCCTACAGAGTTCATTCAGCCGGTGAAGGAGAGGCCGCGTACGGACACGGTGGTGGCCAGGAGGATGGTGACCAGAGCGCTGGGCTTGAGAGGAGGACCCAGAGGAAAGCGCTACTGACCATTAGCATCCCCAGCAGTGTACAGGAAGAATAAGTCAAGCGCTTGTGTGCCCAACCCCTGTATTACCAAGAGTTAGTGCACTTTTACTTGTTTATCCAACTCCTGTTCTACAGTGATCCCACCGTACAGTGTTTCTCCCACCATTCAGTTCATCTCCACAGATAATTTGATGAATAAGTCCAAGAAATATTAAATGCACACACACTAATAAAAGAAATCACTAAACCAGGAGGCCCTTTGTACAGTGAGAGATTGGCGTGTACTGGTTCTGTGGTTTCTTTTGTTAGTAACTTATCTAATTAAAGTTTTTTGTGTGAAAAAAACAGAACTGTTATTCATGATTATTAGCTGTTCATTAATTTAATGCATCCATCCATCTATCCAGTAATTAAATTTTGTGTAGTTACAGCAGAGGTGAACATCTAACATTATCTGACACTTCTATTCCCAGTCAGATTAGTTTTTTCTTTTGTTTTGTTAACTATTGTCCCATTGTGCCCAAAACACTACACTTATTGATTTAAATGCACCTTTTTGGTGCCTTGATCAGAACAAATGTCCTCAGATTTGTGGCATTAGAATCAAACTAGTTTTATGACCCCAAAACAAAAGACACATTTTATTTATTTATATATTTTATTTGTTGTAGACAAAGATGAGGCCGTGTTTATCATCTTTTCAAAACACTTTTTTGTTTTAGGTGCCCTCGTAAAACGGAGAGCAACAGATCAACAGAAAAACTTCACAAAAAAGACATCAAACTTTCTTTTTGTCTTCTTTTTAAAAACAATTTCACTTAGCGTGAATAAAAAAAATCCCTGATTGGTAGGAATAAGTTACTGGACAAGCTGACAGAACAAAGAAGGCTTTAGTTTATGATGCAGTATGATGGGAAGTAAAATGCGAGGCGTGAATATAAAGCTAATTATGGTAAAGCGGAGTGTCCAGGCGATGTGATCGCGTTGCCGTGGCACGGTTCGGTCTTAATACACTTGCTAATAAGGATCATTTCAAGTGACACTCATGCGGTACAGTACACACCCCCTTATTTAAAGTGACAGAGGATGAAGTCTTGATGTAACACACCTTACGTTAAGGGCAGTGTTTTTAAGGCTACAGAGCACCTTCATAGGCCATTAATGATTGACATAAACATAGATGAATAGAAATAAACAATCAGAAAGGCTCATTCCAGCAAGCGCTGGCTGCTTCTGTCCATTCTGGTGTAGTTTCAGCCAGTGTTACAACTGAAACTTGTTAGGGTAAGCCTTTATAAACACTTATGTCAGTTTACATCAATCAAGAAAGGCTTATGTAGACTTATGAACGCTGCCCAGTTCAATGATGCCACACAGCACTGTGTAAAAGTCTTAAGCCAACCCTCATTTCTTTATACTTTGCTTTGAATTACCTTGTTGGTGCAAAAACTCTGTTAGACTGTCTTATCTTCAGGAACTTTGGATCGGGAATATAAAGAAATAAGGGTGTTTGAGACTTTCGCACTGTAGTATTATCTCAAAAGTGGCTACAAGAGTAGTAATTTAGCACCTTAAAAAACATATTTAGAATTTCTATTTCTAGCCACTTTAAAAACAAGAGTTACAATCTATTTATCATGAAACACTTTTTCCAAGTGGCAAGCTAAAAACTAAAATGAATGTTCAAATGTACACTCATTACATTAAATTGCCTGTCATTAAAAAACTGCACCATGTAAAGAGCAGCTGGCGGTTTCAAAAGAGAAAATAAAGCAATAAGAAAAGGATTTCATGATGAGGATGATCTGCAGAGTTAAACTGTGTTCCAGCCCTAAGGACTGGTAAACTGGACAGTAAACAGTACTGGTTGTGGTACGAGGTACGACTTTCCTTTCAGCTTGGCTAACATGCCCCCTAGTGGTTGGTCTTGGTTTAACACCCAGTCTGAATGATGGCCGTCCTCACCAAGCCGCTCTACCTGCGCTGCAGCTGATTGGTCAGTATTCCCGGAAAATCATCCATGTCTGAGTTCCGTGAGCCACCTGAAAGACACGAGGAACAGTCCCGATCATGAAATTCATCATCCAGAGCACAGTTCTCTCTGCAGGTAGTTAACAAATCGCCTAAGCTGGACAGCTGTGGTGAGACGTGAGGATTGCCCACTAGCAATGTCCCCTGCGTCGACTCCTATTGGCTAACTGTGCTTACGCCCTCTCCCTCCCCCACCCACCTCACACCAAATGTAGTTGACCTGACGAGACAAAGTTTTATGCCTGAACTTCCTTAGTCATAGCACTGATGTAGATAAGTGTATTGGAATCAGCCATAGACATACAGTGCTGTGCAAAAGCTTGTTAAAATAAGCCAGAACGACATCAGTCATGAAATGCTTTACATCAGTCACGATAAGGCTTACATAGCCTTGTGAATGATGTCCTGTTCAATGCTACCATACAGTGCAATGCAAAAGTCTTGAGCCACCACTATTTTTTCATATTTTGCTTTGAATCACCTTACTGGTGCAAGAATACTATTTTCTGTCTGTCAAATTCTTATCTTTGATGTACTGAGCAGATTAAATGAAAGAAATGGGAACAAAGGTTTTACTGCAACAGACTGCAAAGTACCTAAAGATACAAGGAGCCTAGATAAAGGAATTCCAATCACTCAGCATTCAGCAACACAAGTATACTGATCACAGCCTGATCTTCTGGAATCATCTGCACCTGTTTCTTCACTGGTTCAGACCTTAAGTTAGATGTGCTTTTTTCTGCTTGAATGATTCATATGTAGGTCTCAGTGTGTCCTAACAAACAAAAAAACATTTTTCTGAAACTGGTCAGGTTCAGGACAGTATATTCCCAATAAGGTGATTTAAAGCAAAAGAAATTAGGGGTCGCTCAGGACTTACGTAGTACTGTATGTATGTATTCTCCTCAACTGATTGCAGGGCAGAAGTCTTTTGGAACGAAATCGTCAAAAGGTTCATTTTTTGATATTATACTCCAGCTCACCTATATTGCAGTTATACATCCATATCCGGTATCCATCATACCGACATTTACACCTCATGACGTTGTTGGTAAAGTCGGACTCAGCCACTTCATAATTAGGGTTAATTACAACCTGCAGGAAACAGACGCAAACAGGCTTGTGGATTGACAACTCCACATCGACACAGGATTGTACACAGAGTGTATGTTCACTTAAAACTCCTTCCTATTTTTTATGTTAAAACATTATTTCACAATTAAATGCTTAATGCGCACACACTCATGTACATGGGTATATATAAAATCAAATGTACCTAGATAAAGAGACTACTAAATGATTAAGCCACCCCTCATTTCTTTATATTCGTAACTGATTAATAACTTTCAGAGAAACTGTGGATGAATTTACGGTGATTATTATTGGATGTCTGAGTGTGTTGGATGTGATTTGGATCTGTGGCACTCGTGCCAGTATCTGAATTCTGAAAGATTCTGTGATATTAGGGGATGGTTTTCTGACCCTCTTCACATTGTGTGTCCTCCAGACAGAAGCTGGCCTTGTGACCTTCAGCCACTTTGGTGCCATTCAGACTCATGAGGTCGTAGTGGGTGAAAACCTCCATGCTGTGGTAGTGCCTGGAAACAAACAAACAAACAAACAATCATACACAAAACATGAACAGAACATAAACAGAATGTAACTGTAAACCCTCCTGTACAGTTCTGTCTGTCTAATAAACTGTCCAGGTTGTTTGTATGTATTTATACATTTCCATTTTGTCAATTTTTATAAAAGTTTTAAAAAATCCCCAAAAACCCCAAAATGTAAAACAGAATATTTAAGTGATCTTTCAGAGAAGCTGTGGATGAATTTAAGGTGATTATTATTGGATGTCTGAGTGTGTTGAATGTGTTTTGGACCTGTGGCAGTCGTGCCAGACCCAGGCTTGCTGCCCGAGCCGAGGTCTGAAGTCAGACTGGCCGTTGTTATGGATCTGGGAGGAGAAGCGGAGGAGGCGGCGGTACGAGCCGTGGTCAGCGGCGTTGGCTGTGCTGGACAGACAGTTCTCCTCGTGGGCACACTGCAGCGCATACATCGGCCGGTCCTCCAGGTAGGTGGTCTGTTCAACGATCTCTGCGTTCAGAACCAGGTCAGGAGCAGCTGAGAAACGACAGAGGGCCAACATTAACAACCTGATCTGTGTGAAGGTTGCTACAGTGTTGCTACCCAGCACCTGTAGTAACTATGGTGGTTGCTAGGGTGTTGATAGGTGGCTGGTATGGTGTTCCAGATTGTTGCTAGGTGGTTGTTTGGACATTGCAGGTGGTTGTTAAGGTGTTGCTAGCTGGTTGCTGTGGTAATTAGGGTGGTTGCTAGAGTGTTGCCATGATGTTCAAGGTGGTTGCTATGGTATTGCAGGTGTATGGTATTACTATGGTATTACTAAGGTGTAGCTAGCCGGTTGCTGTGATAACTGCTGGTTGCTAGGGTGTTGCTAGGCAGCTGCTAATTGGTTGCAATGGAATAATGTTGCAAAGTGTATCATAAGAAAGTTGGATGAAGATTGACACAATTTTGACAATTAAAAATCTAAAAAATGATGTAAATGTGGGTCTTACTGTCGGAGCAAGAGACCCCCGCGGCAAATCGCCCGCCTCCCTTCGTGCAGCTGATGTGTTTACCATGATGGAGACACTGAGCCAAACTCATCTCAGTACCAGAACACCGGACCCCACTCATCACCACACTGTCTGCACTGACATCACCAGGCCAGTACCAGGTCTCCTACACACACAAACACACGCACAAACACAGAGAGAGAATACAGTGTATAGTGGTTTAACAGCATGAACTACACAACAAACACAAAAAGATTTTGTCAGCACTGCACTGGAGGATCCAGGCAAACTGTATTGAGTTTTTATATCCACTAAAGGGGGCAGTACAATCGCATCATGCACTCCGATAGCTGTGGTTCAGTGTAAATGAACACTGATTTTAGAAAGAACTTTTCTTTCACAAACACATACAAACACACTCTCACACACACACACACACAGATGACAGTTTATCCAGGTTTAACACCATAAACATCCCATTACAAACTGACCCCCCGACCCAATTAATTTCCTTTAACATTGTATTTCTTCATCAATACATAGTGATATGTTTTTATTTATTTATTGTTTTGCCTGTTCGGGGCACAACACACAAAAAATTGTCTGTACAGCACTGGAGTAGCCAGGCAAATTGTAATGAGTATTTTTAACCACTAGAGGGGACAGTAAGATTCATTATGCATTCGGATAGATGTGGTTCAGTGTAGATCAGGGCTGGGCAACCCTGGTCCCGGAGGGCCGGTGTCCAGCACAGTTTGATGGTAGTTCTCCTCAAACACATTCACTAAACCTGACATTAACTGGTGAGGTGGACCAGGTGTTTCTGAGCAGGGAAATCACCGAAACGTGCTGGACCACGGCCCTCCAGGACCGGAGTTGCCCACTCCACTGTGAAAAACTAATGTTTCCCATAGAAAGAAAAATGAAAGTATGTGTGTGTGTCTATATATCTATGTTGTGATGAAAATATTCTGCCAGTCAATCAATTAGTATGTGTTTCAGACAGAGAATTTGTGCAATTGTGCGTGTGTGCGTATAATGTGTGTGCGCGCATGTGCATGTGTCCGACTGGAAGGAGTGTAATAAATTGTGTGTGTCATGCTATTCTATAACTGATAGTGTTCCAGTCCAGTTCGAGCCCCTTTGTGTTTGGGTGAGCGTGTGTTTTTCTCCGAGTCTGGCCCCCCTTTATGCCGTGTGTGAAGCTGGCAGGATTGTGTTTGATACACTATACACTCAGGGACACAACATCATATTTTCCATATGTTCCATTTCTCACTGTCTGCCTCTCTCTCACCTCTGCTGAAACACTCATGTTCAGTCTAGACGAGGGTTTGGTCCAGACTTTGCTTAAATACCATATGGACTTCCTGTCTGTCTGAGTGTGTGTAAAGTGTGATGAGCAGCTGCAGTTCAGATGTAATTACATAATTAAATAGTTAATTAACTATGTAAATAACAGTTAATTACATATTTAAATACATGGTAAATCACATGTTTATACATTGTTAATTACCTAAAAAATTAAATGACAATTAATTATGTAGTTAATTACATTGCTAATTACATACTGAATTATATAGTTAATTACGTAGTTAATTACATAGTTAATTACATACATGCCTGTGTTGTGAAATAGCTGGATGCTATTAACTGAAATATTGCTTAGTATCGAAACATTCTTTGCCATTCAAAACTAACTGTGAGTTCCTGATTAGTCAGTCTGATCATGGAACAGCCGGAATTCTCAAAATTGTATTGTTGCGGTTTATTTTATTAGCAGGTGACAAGGTTCTACTTTCGTCAGATCAGATCAGATACCTCAGGATGGAAAACTGAACCTGACAATGCGTGTATTGTAACACATGGCACCAACTTTCTATCAAATTCAGATCAAGATCAAGTATCTCTGTAGAACCTATTCTCTCCAAACTAGTTCTCCATTTGGTTCTTAAAGACAAAGAGTCTGAAATCAGCAGTCGTGTACCAGGCTGTTATAGATCCAGTGTTCCAGCTGTGGCCACTTTTACACAGTCGGGGTAATGAGCTCCATCATGGCCTCCAGAGCTCCATGTACAGCGTCCAGTTTCCACTCATAAACCCGATTACCATGCCAGCCTCGTGCCAAGCCACCAATCAAACAATTCCAGCTCTGTTATCTCCGCCATCCTGCTCGGGTAACGTGTCCCTCTGCCAAAATACTACACCCCGCCCCCTTCCTCAGAGTGGTCTTTCTTCAGACCACTCTGATGGTTCTTCTCCACCTCAGACCAAGAGGCTGAAGATGAGAGCAAGCCGCATGTGGACCTGCAGCCTGGAGAACAGGAGATCTTCTCAGTGGTGATCTTTATCACCACAGCAACACCTCCGGGTTCTAATACTTTAATATAATACTTTTACATAAAAAGTTTTTAAAAATTTTAAAAATCTATTTGTCTGTCTGTCTATCTGTCTGTCTGTCTTTTCATCTATCTATCTATCAAACTGCCTATTAATCTATCAGTCTGTGTATATATCCATCTATCTAACTGTCCAAAATAAGTGTGTCATGTTTTCTTACATACTGAACACCGGAGGTGCATATGTGTGTGTCCGCAGGTGCGTGTACGTCTGTATGTGTTATGCATGTGTGTGTGTGTATGTATGTGTTTGTGTGTCTGTGTGTGTGTGTGTGTATGTATGTTTGTGTGTGTGTGTGTGTGTGTGTGTGTGTGTGTGTGTGTGTGTGTGTGTGTGTGTGTGTGTGTGTGTG